>PVJH01029680.1:0-25770 GCA_004026705.1 Nesogale talazaci | reverse complement strand
TAAAGGTTTGGGGCATGAGGTCCAGTGGTGGTAGGGGCGGTGCTGGTTCATAAAAGGGAGATGAGGTCAAACAATGAAAGAAGAAAAATAATGTTTGTAAACTGATTGTGGTAGGAATTGTAGAATACTGCTTGACATGATTGAATTATGGAATGATATATTATCAACTAATAGTTGATACTATAATAATGAAAAAATAAATAATACCTTATAAAAAGATTTATTCATAAATACATCTTAGCTATGTGAACAAATGTTGTAGGGGATGGCATAATGTTGTCTTATCCTAAGTAGTAAAAAAACAGGAACTTAAATGTTATACCACAAGTGCAGTGAGCACAACATAGATATGAATACCATTTAATGGTATCAACCTTTTAGAATCCTTAAAAATGTTAAACACTGAACAACAAAGGAAAAGTCTAGCAGTTCAAACCCATGTAGTGCTTCCTGAGATGTAACACATAGAGATCTACTTCGAAAGATCTTGACCCTGAAAGCCCCAGGACATGCAGCTCTAGTCTGAGACACGCTGAGTCACCATACATTGGAACAGGCTCGATGGTAAGATCCTTTGTGGTTTTCTAAAAGATAATCATAAATACATGTCATTATTTTCTCATATATTAAATCCAGACTATAAAACACAGGAAATGTGTAGCTAACACAAAACTGAGCATCTATTAATTTTCCAGATAATTGATAGCCAGATTGCCTCCTGATGAATGTTTTAAGTTACTTGGAGCAAGAGGCTGAGACATAATTGCTCAGATTTTAAAGTCATCAGTATGGTCATTTGTTCACCAAATTGATTAATTCTTTAGAAGCTCTTGTTCTAAGCTACTAATCTTCAAGTTAGGATAATCTTCTTATTTGTTCCATGTATATCTTTCAGTTAGCCTACACCATTGGGGAATTGAACAAGGAAACTGTATTTTTGGATCTTTCTACTTAAAACAGGCACGACATGTCTATCAATTTGTTAAATTGTGCTACCTTGTGCATTGCCTTGATTCTGAAGATTATATGTATTTTAAATATGAGCAGGATCATTCATAGTGAACGAGTTTTGGCAGAACTTTCAGATCTGTATTAGAAGAAGCAAGGTCAGTGTGTTCCTTGAGGCTGAAAGACTATTAGGGACATATTATCAGGTGAGTCCAGTCCCTGAAGAAAAAACATTGTGCTTGGTGAAGTGGAGGGGTGGCAAAACAAGAGGAAGACCCTCAATTAGATGGGTTGACACAATAGATGAACCAAAGGGAACAGGCAAAGGATCAATTGTGAGACTTGTGTTGGAAATTGCAGTGATTCTTTTTGCTGTGCATATAATCCTCATAGGTCTAATCTACTCAGTGGTACCTAACAAAAACAACAAAAAATATCCTGACTCAGAAAAGACAATGGAGAAGAAATTGGTTGTCCACCTGAAAGGAATTAGCTACTAGAAAGGTTGTGGATAATATGTAAACATTGCCAGTTACTGAAAACTTCAGAGATAAAAGCAGAACATCCAAGAAGCTGTATTGTGTGGAGAAGACTGTGGATTCAGGAGTGGAGGAAAGTTTCTTAACAGCCTGCTGTATGAAGGTGGCACAATCTTGCTTGTTGAAACTGAAGGGGAATTGAAGCACCTGTTGATGAAATCGATTATTGTATCCTTCAATATAGATTAGCATTCAAATTAAAGAAAACCCAAATCCTCACAACTGGACCAATTTGTGACATCACGATAAATAGAGAAATTTTTGTAACTTTCAATGGATTTATCTTTCTTGGATCTACAATCAATATTCACAGAAGAAGCAATTAAGAGATGGAACAATACATTGTATTGAGTAAAACTGCTCCATAAGATTTCTTTAGAGAATTGGAAAGCTAGAGTGTTACTTGGAAGATTTAAGTTGCACCTGTCTCAAGTCAAAATATGCTCCTTTGTAACATATGCATGTGAAAGTTGGACATTGAATAAGGAAGACCATAGAATAATACATGTATTTGAATGTAGTGTCAGTGAAGTATATGGAAAGTACCATGTACTGCTAAAAGGATAAATCTATCTGCAGTGCAATAAGTAAGTCAGGGTGATCTTTAGAGGCAAGGATGGCAAGACTTCATCTTACAAACTTTGGGCCTATGGTCAAGAGAGACCAGTCTCTGGAGACGGGCATCGCATTTGGTAAAGTTGGGTAGTGGTAAAAAAATGTAAGGCCCTCAATGAGATCTATTGACACAGTGCCTGCATTACTGGGTTCAGCCACAGGAACAATTGTGAGAATGATACAGTGTCTGATTCTGTTTTGCATAGTGTTGCTATGGGTCATAGCTGAATTATGAGAACCTAACATTAACAGCAAAAACATGGGAAAAATTGAATGACACAGGAAGCATCTAAAGATGATGGAAGGAATACAGAGTCACTGTACCAAAAATGCCTAGCTGGCAATCCTCCATTTCAAGAAGTGTATTAGAATAAACCAATGGTATTGAAGGAAGAAGTCAAATCTGCATGTAAAATAATGCCAAAGCTCCTGAAATTAATTAAACACCAATTGAAATGTTTTAAGAAGTTGATGAAGTACTTCACTCACTAATCTTCACCAGAAAACTTCCAAGTAGTTGGAAGTCAGCTACTTGGTCAACTGACAGAAAGAGATCCATATTTAATCCAAAGAAAGATCACCCACCAAAATGCATAAAATGTAGACTAACATTGATATCAAGTAAAATTTTTCTGCAGCTTGCACAACAGCAACTGCAGTGGTACAAAGACATGGTGCTGTCAGTTTCTGACCAGATGCAGGAGAGGATAAGAAACAAGGGTTGCCTTGCTGATGTCAGATGAAGTTTTGCTGAAACCAGAGACTACTGGAATTATTTTTGCTTGTGTTTTATTGACTATGCAAAGGCATTTGACTGTTGAGATCACAGCAAATGATGGACAGCCTTGAGAAAAAGAGCAATTTTAAAACTATTGAGATCATGTGAAACTTAGGGTATAATACATGGTTTAAAAATCAGTATCGGTGGACATGAGGGTTGTAACCTCTCCAAACGCTTACCCAATCTTTGAAAAACAAACAAGCAAACTCACTACCATTGATTTAATGTTGACTCATAGAGAACTCTTGTGGGTTTCTGAGGCTGTAAACATTTACAGATGTAAAAACCTCTGTTTTTCTTGTGGAGTTGCTGTTGCCGAGCATGCTCATCACAGTTCATATGATGAGAAAATGATAAGAGAAATTATATTATGTGAAGAAGAATGTGACACTGGGATTAGAAGAACAGTTATTAAAAATCTGCCATATGCAGATGACATGACTTTACTTCCTGAAAGTGACCATGACTTAAAACCCTTGCTGCTAAATATCAAGAATTGTAGTCGTCAGTGTGTATTACAACTCATTGCTAAGAAAATCAAAATTCTTCCAATTGGGCCAATAGATAGCATCTTTATAGCTGAGAGAAAAAAAATGAAGTTTTCAAGTGCTGTTTCTCACTTGCAACCACAATCATAACTCACAAAAGAGCATTCAAGTAATCAAAAAATGTTTCCCATAGAGTAGCTCTGCTACTTACTGCTTATTTATAATACTGAAAAGCAAAGGTGTTCCTTTGAAAATGAAGTAGCAGCTGAAGCAAACCATTTGAAAGTTGGACATTGAATAGGAGAGGCCAAAGAAAAAATTAAGCATTTGAACAATGGTGTTGTTGAAGAATTTTGAATGTACCATCTATGGACTCCAAAACATAAACAGATTTCTCTTGGAAGAAACACGGCCAGAAGGCTCCTTTGAAGTATGGATGGTGAGATGTATGTTATCAGGGGAGAACAGTCCATGGGGAAGGACATCAAACGTGTGACGTGGACAGGCAGGGCAAAAGAGGAACGCCCTTAAGAAGATGGATGAACACTGCCTCTGCCTTCGCCATGGACCTCAAACATGAAAAGAGCTGTGAGGGCGGTGCAGGAGCAGGGGGGTCCACTTCTGCTGTACCCAGAGTGGCTGTCCATTGGACTGATTCCCAACACGCAGCGTGTCTGGGGTTGCTCTCTGTAACATGTGAGCAGTGAGCATTGTTCAGGAAGTGGAAGGAAGTAGTAGTGGTTCAGCAGTAGGCGGCTCCCTGTTTTTAATTAAGATTTATTATAGTCTTGAATGAACATTGCAGTGAGACTCCAGCACCGTTTCTCAGACTTAAATTCGTGTCTGAAAATCATCTTTGTGAGTGACTTTCTGTTTTCATGGGAAAGAGTCTGCTGAGATACTCACTCTGCCACTCTAGATACAACGTCTGGCCCCTATACTAGAGTGATTCATTAGTTTTTAAAATTGTAGTCTATACATACATAATTACACAAATATTTCAATAGGATTCATATACATATGAATTTAAACAATATATTTATGTTAATATTAGCAATGTTGTTGCTTGTATTTTTAACTTGTACAGATGAATAGAGAGATTAAAATCATGCAGTATCTGGTTAATTATTTCCACTTGGACAATTGAGTAGGACATTGTAATATATTTAAATTCTTCTGACTGTATCACTAAATGTCAACAGAACCAATCTTTCAGACTATTATGACTTTATTTTTTTCTGAAATATATGGTTAAAATAAGTTTATGGAAAAAATAAGTGTATGGGAGGCCACAGATTAAGTTTATGGGTTCATTTGCAGTGTAACTAGTCATATTTACCATGCAGAAGATAAACTCTAGAATGAGTGAGGGCCGCAAACAGCTTTACAATCAGAGATTATTATAAACTTAATTATCATGGATCAAACCTTCGTAAAATATGATATTTGATAATTGATCTTCCTCTTGACCTAACAAATTTATTCTAGCTCAAATATAGATTTCTCGCTTATTTCATGACAGAAATTTCTTCTCTGGCTAGGTGGTCTTTTATTTTTATCTTTATACTATTTGTGGCAGTCATGTGCTTATGTTAATTTCATGATTGAGTTGTAGGGGTAGAGTCTAGCCTGTTAATCTGAGTTAGCCATTGAGTAGCCAAAGAGTCCTCCGTGTGGCATGGTTTTCTTCTGAGGCTTCTGGGAAATCTTCCTATATTTCCCTCGTGGAGGTGCAAAGCTATGTCCCCAGGTATTGGGAGTTAATCTCAGAGACAAGGAACTACAGATAAGACAAGATGGCAGCATCTGAGGAGCCGGAGGAGAGGCCACACAGTCTTGCCCTGATGGAACCAGATCTCTGACGTTGGAGAGGCCACCTGGAGACCCCTGCCAGCTCTGAATTGTTTCTATCACACTGGCTTCTTTTGATGAATCCTGAGCCCTGGAAGTCAGGAGTCGTGAGGGGACCCTTGCCAGCACCAGAAATCTGCACCCACTGGCCTGTGACTTCGTGAGTTGTAAGGAGACATTATAGATGTATCAGACATATGAGCTAATAGCAGACTTGTGACTTTATACTGGACTGGGTTGGGGTGCTTTCTTAATGTTTTCTTAATTCCATATATATATAGATATAGATATATCCTTATATCCATATGCAAGTCTATGTATTTGTTTTTCTAGTCTACCTGGACTAACACATTATTATTATTGTTAGTTTCTTCTGTTTTGCTTTGTATCTGCTATTTATTTTTTCTCATAGGTTTTCCCATGTATGAATCATAGGAGTAGGGAGGCATTGAGATAATAAGTTAGACAACGGTTTATTGGGAACAGGTTAGGGTAGAGAGAGTGTGAAGAATTGGGGAAAAAATGTGACATGTAGGAGGGGAAGGCAATGTTAGAACTGATTGTGATGATGTATACATAACTCTTTTTAAAAGTGATTTGTCTATGGAAGTGTATGCTATGTGAATATTACATCAAGAAAATTATGGAGAAAAAAGCAAAAACAATAAAAGTAAGATACAAACAAGATACAATTATGGGTAAAGAAATAAGAATTTTTACTTAGAGAGCATTGTATTTATATTAATGGTGATTGAATAATTTGGAGAAGGATATCAATAATACTTGTATAGCACAGAGCATAATTAATGGCAATGAATTGTACATGTAGAAATTGTTGAACTGGAAAATGTTTTGTTGTGCTTATCTTTGATAGAATTTTTGAAGTATATAGAAGTGAGTACAAGGAAGAAGAAAATGATAAAATATCAATTGCAATAATGATTGTACAAGTTTTCTTGATATGATTGAGTTATTTTATTGCATAATATATGAAAAAAGTGCCAATAAATTTAAAAATTTATTTATTGTGCTCTCAGTGAACACTTTTACAAACCAGCTTCAATTAACATTAGATGATGTTTCCAAATATTGTTCTGTGTCATTGGTTGCAATATTCATAATGTGTGACCAATTTCATTATTTCCATTCTGGTCAAGCCATTCTCATTACATCCATTCTGGTCATTAAATTCCCATCAATCCATTTTTCTTCTCTAATGTTTGCTTTTGTCTTTGTTTTCTAGTAATTATTGAATTTTATTTCCGACAGGTGAATTTAAAGGAACACAATACTTTCTGATGATATTCATTTTGTGTTTGTCCACATTTGTATGTTCTTTTCAAGATGACCTTACAGGTGAGGTTCAGTTCACAATGTGCAGGGTCTACTGGAGCGGTACTCTCAGGGAACCCACAAATCTCAATCAGTCTAGTGTTTTGGTTTTTTTTTTTTTTAAAGAAAGTTGAGATTCTGCTCCACATGTTTCCCATTTCTGTGTGGCTTTACCTACATTGGATTGATCAGCACAATTAGGAGTGATAGTTGTATATCATCTACTTCTGCTCTAACCATACATGAGGCCTCTGTTTATGCTGCCCATTTACCCTATAAAAAAACTATTTTCCTCCTTGAGTCTGTAGTTTTCATCTTCTGTTTATGCCTAATAAGTAACCCTAATCATGCGTTCTATATGATACACACATATGCACACACACATTTACATACATATTATAGTTTTCTTCTGTCTGTTTATGCCTAAGAAGTACCCCTAACCATGCCCTCTATGTGATTATATGTATATATATATATATATATACACATACATAAGCCTAGACAGGTTTTTCTACTCCTCTTAACAGGTATAGTCACAGAAACTCACAGGGAAGTTCTACCCTGTCTTAACGATTCACTTTGAGTCAATAGGTAATCTATGGCAGTGAGTTTGGCTTGGGTTTTATCTTTGTGCTCATATTTCATAAATACAAACTGTTTCTAGAATAGTGTTTGTGACTAAAGACAAACTCAAAATTCCCTCATATAGCTAGTGTGTGTGTGCCTTCCAATGATCCATGTTGTTGTCAGGGGCCAGTGAGTGCTGTCTGACCCGTAGCCATCCCATGTGCAACAGCCATCATTTTAAAGGCAGTATATTAGGCTGCAATGATTAGGAAAGCAATTCCAATGACACTCATAGATGTATTAAAAACATCATTATGTCAAGAAGTAGTTATTTGTAAAGAAAGCATCCCAAACCAGTTCAACTCAAGTTGATAAGTCCAATGCTAATTAAAAAGTTCTTCTTCAGACTCATTTAGACACAAACAAAAATGCAAAATGAAAAAAAGACTAAGACTAATGAGAATATAGTCATGTGGATTCAAGGTTAGTGGGAACATTGCAGGGCACAGGCAACTCTCCGAATGGCCAATAGAGTCCCAGCAAGAAGGCAGAGTGAAAAGGAGGTTCCCAGGATCCTCCTTAGGAAAAGGCAACCCCCCAAAGACACAGCCTCTCACTGTGACCTGATTGACAGGCTTGCCTTCACCTCTACTCAGAATTGTCTACTTGTCATAAAATCATTGACTACTACAAGCAACTTCATTTGGTTTTTGAAAAATAATATAAGTAGCATATAGGGGACATTTGATAATTATATTAATATTATCCTTAATTGAGCCAATGATGTAGAATTCAAGATACTAGTGTCAAAATCAATGTCTACATATATAGGGCAGTGACTAGAGTAAAATATATGGAAAATTTAGTTACACAGGCTACAATCTTAAATGACTGAATATCGTTTATATAATAACAGAGCTAAATATGTATGCATAGCTATTTATTTGTTTATTTTAAGTTTTATTTTAGTGGGGGCTCTTACAGCTTTTATCACAATCCATGCATACATTTATTGTGTCAAACACACTTGTACATATGTTTTCATCATCCTTTACAAAGCATTTTCTTTCTATTTGAACCCTTGATATCAGCTCCTCATTTTTACCACCTTCTTCCAAATTCCCTCTCTAATGCTTCCTTGAAAATGTGTGCATTATTCTTTTTTTCATGTTTTACCCCAACCACTATCTTTTTTACCCACTTTGCTTCTGCATATGCCCTGATAGGGAATCATACACCAATTAATGTGAACGATTCCCCCTTACAGTCCCCCTTTCCTAACCCCACTAGTATTTTTGCTCTCCTTATTGGTTCTGAGGGGTTTATCTCTTCTGGATTCACTGTGTCTGTAACCTTATCTGTATCAGTAGGCATGGTCTTGTCTAGCCAGAAATGTAAGGTAGAATTGGGGTCATGATAGTAGGCAGGTGCGGGGGGGAGGGGTGGGCATTAAGAGATAGAGGAAGGTTGTGTGTTTCATTAGTGCTAAACTGCACCCTAACTGGCTCTTCTCTTCCTTTTGACCCTTCTGACAGGGGCTGTCCATTTGACTACTCATGTACTTTGTGTCTCTACTCTGCCCTCCCCCACATTCCCATTGATATGATTTTTTTGTTTTGTTTTGTAATTTTTAATAGCATTCATTTATGGGGGCAAATTTTGCCTGCAGATCTAATATATGACAAAGCAAAGAATATACAAAAGTGGAAAATGCATGTTAGCCTTTGGTTGTCAATTCTTGCAGAAATTCAAAATAAGATTTTTAAATTAAAAACTCAATGGTTTTAATGTCCATGATGTCTAGATAGTGGCTTGCTCCCATGCCGAAGAGTTCAGCTTCAATGGAGCACTTCAGTTTCTTTAATGACACAGGTGTAGACTCAAGCAACAAAACATTCAATGCCATCAAGCCAATGCTTACTCAACAACCTGCTGTGTTTCGGAGGCAGGAACTGTCTGTGTGGTCTGGTAGCCCAGTCTTTCTCCCACAGTGCTGCTGCTGGTAGCTTCACAGCCCAACCTGAAACCACTGCAAACAGGTTATTAAATTGGGGTGACTGTGGGATAATGGATGGAAGGAATTGTTTTGTCCCTTCCCATTTCCTGCTAAATTACAAAGACCCTCTCTGGCATGGGGCATCTGAAGGTGATTTTTAAAAGAAATATAAATATATGTTATGTATTATATATTTATGCAAATATGATCATTCTATGCATATGTTTTTATAATTTGTGTAGATAGAAATATAGGTGATAAGTAGTTGATTGATAGAGATAGAAATATACCATATATTTGGAATATAAGACGCACCAGTTTTTAGAACAGAAATATAAGGAAAAAAAACATTGTGAACCAAATAGTACCAGTATACTAAAATGCTTAATAAAGTAAAGCAAATTATGGTAGTGATTAAAAGCCTAAATTTAATGCACTAAAAGCCATCATCACTTTCATTAGCAAATGAGCAGAGGTGTATCCTGTCCAGTCATGTGACCTAATTGATATGGAGACTCCAGGAGGCGGGACATCCTCTGAACACACATCAACCCACAGCACGCAAACAGCAGCGCTCAGTAAGCGGTTACATGGGATCATCAACAAATGCCCTCGGGTACCACACCTTTGGACCATAAGACCCACCCTCATTTTCCCCTCACTTTGGGGGAAAAAGTGCATTTGATGGTCTGAAAAATACCATATGTGCTTTGGTTACACATTGGGCTGCTAAACACAAGGCAAGTAGTCCCAAACCTCCATGGGATAAAGAGTTCTAGTCCCTGTCATCTAATGGGACGGTTCTGCTTGGTTCTTCAGGGCTGTTATGAGTTGACATCGGTTTGACAGCAGTCAGGCTTTCAGGATGGGTGTATGTTTATGTATGCATACAAATGTATATGCTTATTTAACTATGTGTATGTAATTATTCTTAGGTGCTATTCATTTGGTTCCTACTCTGAAAGACCCTATATGTCTAGTGGAAAGGGATCACCACTTTTATGCCATACTCACAACTGTTTCCATGGTAGAATGTATTTTTTCAGGCACTGTTATTTCTTTCTTTTTGATGATCATACTCCTTTTTTGTTGTTGCAGATTCTATGCTTTATAAAGCATGATCCAGGATTGGGTCTCTTCTGATAATCTGTCAAAAAAGCACATGAGATCAAGTCCCACTATCTTGGCTTCTAAGGAAGATTTTATTTCTTCAAGACAGATATGTTTCTTTATTTGAATATCTATGGCATATTCAATATTTTTCCAGCATCATAATTGAAATATGTTGACTATTCTTTGGACTTTTTCATTCAATGGTCAATATACTTTCTCATATATATGAGACCATTGAAAAATCATGGCTTAGGTCAAGTCTATCTTAGTTCTAGCCTTTCTACACTTTACAGATGCCTTGTGTGGCGGTTTGACCCCACCCAATGTTTTGCTTTCTCTTTTGACTATTGCTTCCATGAGCATTGAGTGTAGATATGACAAATATTAAATCATTGACAACTTCAATTTCTTTTCCATATAAAATTTTGCCATCCACTGGTACTGTTGTAAAGATTTTGGTTTCTTTACATTGAGTTGTAAACCATATGACGGTTGCAATCCTTGATGCTTAGTCATTGCAAGTGTTTCAAGCTTGTCATCTAGTTTTCAGATTGTTAATAAGTCTGCCTCCAACTCTAGTGTCGCATCCTACTATATGTACTCATCTTCTCTGATTATTTGTTCAACATACATATTTGAAATTGTATGGTGAGAGGATAAAAACATGACACACAACTTTTATGGTTATAATATTTTATGTTATATTTTCTTGTTCTGCTCAATTAACTGCCTCTTGATCCATGTACATGTCTTCCCTGAGCACAATGAAATATACTGAAATCCCTAATCTTTCCAAGACTATTCATAGTTTGATATGATCCACATAATTAAGTGTCTTTACATAGTCAATAAAAGATTAGTGTGCATCTTTCTGGTGGTCTCTGCCTTTCGCTAAACTATAGGTGACATCAGCTATGATATCCTTTGCCCTCAGTCCTCTTCAGAATCCAGATTGAGTCTCTGACAGCTCCCTGTCAATATATTACTAGTTGTTATTGGCTGATTGTCAGCAAAATGCAATTAGAGTGTGATACTGTTCTGTAATTTGAATATTCTGTTGGGTCATGTTTCCTTGGTATGGGGTAGAGGGAGAGAGTCCCGAAAGGTTCTCAGGGCCCCCTCCAGAGGCCCCCATGAGTCTGTGGGGGAAATATGAGGCTGTTTATGGTGTGACAGCATAGGAAGCACTCTGGAGCAGCTCTTCTCTCTTCTGCAGGGATGCTATGAGTTAAAATTGACTAGATGACACTTGTGGGGATGTACATACTATCAGGATACTGGCTAACACTCCCAAAATATACACATTTCAGCTGAGCGGGCCTTCCCAGTGTGCCCTCTGACTCACCTACACAGCTCTACATACATGTAATCAGGCAGAGCACAGGCAGAAAAACTTGGGGATAGTTCTTCCCTCCCACTTATCACAAGCATCCAGTCTGGTCCAGACAATGGCAGTAACCTAACATTGAGGTTCAGGCAACTAATTTCATAGTGAAATAGTTTCAGCAACAAACTTCATCACAATGGTAATTGCTATAAAAAGAGACCTTTCTGGTTTTTCCCTTTGCAGATCATTTCTTACCCAGCCAACATCCTGCCTCTGCATTCAACCTTGATTTCCTGGTCAGTAAGCCTCTTAATGCAAGCCACTGATGTCTGTTGGTTTGGTTTAAGAGCAGTTTTTCAGACTCTCAGCCTCAACTTTCAAGGAGTCTCCCTCTTTTGGGAAATGATGAGCAAACACACATAATAATTCCTCATCTTAAAATCTAGTTTCCATAATTTAATCTATTTTTATTGTCATAACCTGGAACGTCCCTGTTATTATATTTATTGAGGAAGAAACTGAAGGACAAAGAAAATATGTAACTTTTAGGTGATTTGGCAAAAATAATAGATATAAATTTAAAACCTAGACCCTTGTCTCTCTCTTTGCATTCTATACCTGGAACACTTGACTATATATGTTTTGAAATATCTGCTTCACAACACCATGAATGGTCTTGAATTCTGTTTTTTGTTTTTGTTTTTATTTTTCAATATTTTCTCCTTCATCCAACTCATCTGAACAGGAACTAGTGTGTAAATTGAAATGTCTGTTCCACAAAAAGTCTGCGAGTGAATAAATTGTTTAGAAATTGGGGAAATGTCTGTTACCTTGCCTACAAGATCTTATTTCATTCATCAATTGCAATTGTTTAGATCAAAGTTGAGAGGCACATAAAATTCATTGTGAAGTCTACAAACTGCAGAACATGTGCCATTTATTTCTTCAGCTTGTTGCAGCACAAACCTTGAAATGTGTCCTTGTATTCTGAAGAGATTTCTTACAGATACTATTTTTATTGTCCGTTTGATGTGTAAGAATAAAAAAGGCATTTTTCTTGAAAAAAATATTTGGAAAATATCAGAGATATTAACAGCACCTGTAATGACTAGATAATTGTTCATTATTCTTTTAAAAGCAAGCAATTTTATAGAAATATGCCAGATATCCATTATATATACTTTGCTTATATTTTCCCTATTCATATTGTAAATGCTAAACCACTAATTCCAATCCTAGACAAATCCTAGAGGACACAGACCTCAATGGGTTTCTGGGTTATGGGGGAGGTTGTTGTCACATTTCCTCCTATACAACTGTCCGGAGGCTTGAAACCACTGATAATTTGGTGAGCAGCTGAGTATTCAGCTGTCACATTCTCTAAGTTTCTTTTTATTGCATATAAAATATTTTGCATTTATTTGAGTGTATTTATTAAAGAAAACACTAGCTAATTATATAAAAAGTTTCAAGGAAGATTGATTTCTATGTTCTATAAATTTTATCTTCGACAAATCTTGTTTTGCTGAGACTACAAATATACAAGTTTTTGATCCATTTTCAGACAACAAGTCCAAAGTGATATGTGCAATATTGACCATCTGGCTGACAATGAAATGGCTGAGTATTCGGAATTCCCAGCCTCTCCATGGGAGAAATATGAGTCTTTTTATTCCCCGGAGAGTAACAGTCTCTGGACCTGATAGGTAACGTTTAGGCATGTCCAGTCCTATAAGGAAGAATTGACTCAGTGGCATTGAGTTTTTCTTTTGTTAGAGTGTCCATGAAACTAGCTATAATGGTTTTTGTTTCAGGTATAGTGATAGCAATACTTACACTAAACAAAGATCCATCAAAGAAGCAATATAGAAAGAATAGCATGCTTTGAATTTCTATGACTCCCCACTCCATTCAATCACCCGACACTCATTCCCATTTACATCCACCAGATAATAATGGAATAAAGCTCATAAACTCCATGATTCTGTGCATTTCAAGTGTGTGTTATAGCTCAGTTCTCTTTATCAATAAAAATTCATAATGTAACTTGAAATATATTGGTGGAAGTTAAAGAAACAAAATGGCATTCAAGCAAGCTGACATCATAGTGACAAAAACAAAATAAAAATAATAGCTAAGGCAAACGTCTACATTTTTAGCCCTAGTACTTCTTTAATGAACTATTTTATTTGTTGTACTAGGATATTGAAATGAGAAAAAAAATTGATAAGAATTATGCCAGAGAGGTTTTTATTTAAATCCACCTGGACTTCGTTAACTGATATCTTCCAACTAGTACAATGGATCTAGTTATAATGGATAAAATTACTGAATACCTCAAATCTTAAACACTATTTTGTGGTTAAATATTTCTTTTTACTTTACCAATAAAATGAGAGATATTTATAATTTAAAAGTAGCAATGGGACATAAGATCTTCACTTCTAGAATGGTTTTGAGAATTACAAGAACACAGTTTGAAAGAAAGTAAATTTTAAATTATATAGCAGTATATTCATCTTAAATTGATTGCACTTGAAAGTCAACAGTTTTCTTAACTGCCTTTACATATCAATGATATATTTAAATAGCACATGACTTTGTTAAATAATTTTTCCAAAGACTGAATGTTTAAGCAGGTGATTTTAGGTTCCTGAAGCAAAAAATTTTCTTCAAAATAGTAGCCCCTGTGTCTCTCAAAGCAACTAAAGAAAAGTACATGCTGGTTTAAAGAAAAAAAATAAAAATACCTTTACCTTAACCCTTGCAGTATATAGTTACACAATATATATAAATACCTTAACATAAACAGAAACATGTGTGGAAACATTTGGGAACTAGTGACCAGATTTTAAGCAGGGCACCATTGACCGGCAGGAGAGGGGGTACTTGATTAAAAAATTGGCCTATGGAGCAACAGAAATGCTCATAGAAAGCAAAAATAGTATTGTAATATATTTATTTCACTTCAAAATGCTGCAGGACACTGGACAAATTGTTATAAATTGGGACATCTGGTCACCTTTTGTGCCCTTGTGTTTCTACGTATGTGCTAGAGACAAAGTTTCCACATGAGAATATATAGAACCCTCTTTTGTTTTTAATATCTACAGAATTTATCACTGAGTTATCAGTAAAGTAGTTTAATTCACCTTTAACATTTTACAACATTTTCGCAACCTTAGCTAAAAATATGCTCTGCTTCATAACAACCTATTATCCACACAGAACAAAGCAGTGCAGTTCTCCCCCTTCCGCACATCCTTTGCCAAACCTGCTGCTGCCACCACAGAGTCCATCCTGAGGTGTCTTCCTCTTTCTTGCTGCCGCTCTCATTCCCAAGCGACAGGTCTCTCTTGACAGCTTTCCCAAAGTATGTGAGCTGAAGGAGCGCACTGTTTTCCAGCAAATATTTGCTTGTCCCTTTAGCGCTGTAAGTACTCTCACCATTCTTCACCAGCACAATTCAAATGCATCTGTCCCTCCGTAGTCTTCTTTACGTCATGTTCAACTCTTCTATACACAGGGGCAAGAGAAAAAGTACCAAGGCTTGGGTTAGGCACAGCTTAGACCTCAAAACAGTACACTTAATTTTCAAAACCCTAAAGAGGGCTTATGCACCACGTTATGAAAAACGATATGTCTTTTGATCTCTTGATCTCTGAGAAGAATGCATAATTAAAATGTTTTTAAAATAAAAAAATATAAGGCTGAGCCCCGGTGGCGTAGTGGTTGTGCGCGGGACTGCAGCCCACTGGGACGGAGGTTCAATTCCAGCAGTGGGGCTGGGCCTCCTACTCCCACCACCGGAGAGCAGTGATGTCCAAAATATATATATATACATATATATATGTGTGTGTGTGTGTGTATGTATGTGTATGTATGTATATATATATGAAACACTGCATGCCAGAGTAGTTATGACTTCTTTATCTCATATCAGTCCACTATTTTTTGCAATCATCTCTATGCCCCAAATTATTTAAGAGAGCATACATGGACATCTGAACCTGAGTAAGAAGAGATATGAATCCACCATTGATAAGGCTGGTGCAAATGCTGCCATGCCATGCAGGTGCTGAATTCATTGTACATTCCAGACTCATGAGTTAAATATTAGAAGCCTTCATAAGTTAGAATCAAATAATGGGGTATAATAAGCTGATTAAGTTACATAGATATAGTTTCCTTTTTTTAACACCGCAGTGATTAATTTGGTAATTTTATAATCCATGCAATAATACAGGAACATGAGGTGACAAATTAGTACTATGTTAATCATATGAAGTCTGTAGCTTTATGGTCTAATGACATGAAAATGCTATTTTTGGCTATGAAATTAATAGATTTGATAAAATGATAGCCAGTGAAAGTATATTTATGTATAAATTGAAAGCATTTGAATGGGCAAAATGCATCAATATTTGAAATGCATATTCATTGTTCCATTGACTCTGATTCTAAGAATTTCATTATTCTAAAACATATCACACTCCTACAATTTCACAATTTAAAATAAATTATTGATTTTCTTCAAGTTCAATTCCAGCACTTAAAAATTCAGTTTACTGGCTGAGCCCTGGTGGTGTAAGTGGTTGAGTGCATGACTGTGGCCTGCAGGCGTGGCAGTTCAAATCCAGCGGCGGCTCTCAGGAGCAACGCTGAGTAAATCCCACAACCACCATAGGGCAGTGATGCCCCCCCCCCAAAAAACAACAAAAAAAATCAGTTTACCAATCATTTTGTGAAACTGTGGGTATTAGTTGAGATAGCAATGCTGAACTGTGGTGCTCAAAGATGGCAATTATTGCTATTATTAGTAATTTTTATAATTGATTTGTTTATTAAAGGAATATTCTAATCTAAATCTATAACTATGTGCAAGCTCCCTTGACATACTTTGTTCCAGTTATCTTATCTTAGAATATTTTCTGAGGCATGAAAAACACTACAAGCATATCCTTTTAAAGTACAGTAGCATGCTCATTTTATCATTTTATATAAATGTGTGCCTACACTAATTTAATACATGATCATCACGTTGTTGCTGTTTTTCTTCTACTTTTTAGTTGCCCTTTAGTCAGTCAAAAACCGACATTGACTCCCTACACAATGGAGCAAAATGCTGTTGAAATATCCTCAGGATGGGTGCAGATTAAACCAGAAGGTTTCATCCTATTATCTTATCAAATGTAACTTCCTATTCTTAAGACTTTGTTGAAATCTGTTCAACTTTATGGCATCGTAGGGAAAAATGTTTCCCAGGTGATTCATTCCCATGGGCACGCCATACATTGTAGATCTCTACCTTCCACTATGGGATTTTCAAGGCTATGATTAGTTGTTTACACCACCCAGGAACTCCTCTCAACATGCAAACCTCCATCAATGCTTCAAATATGAATAAAGCTGTACTGGAATAACAATTCTCCCATGGCAGACTGAATAAAGCAAACAACAAACTCACACCATCAGCCCTGTGGGGCAGAGCAGACTTGCTCCTATGGATTTCTGTGACTGCAGCTCTTTTAATGTGTAGAAGCCTCCTCTTCCTCTCATGGAACAGCTGCTGGTTTCAATCCACAGACCACAGTCAGCAGCCCAACTAGTGCTCACGATGGCATCAGGGAAAGCAGCAATCCTGCTGGCACTGTTTGGCTTGCTTTCCATTAACCTTTTTTGTGAGTGGGGGGCTTTCGTTCTGAAACTTTTAGGAATGGCCAAACACAGGGTAGTACATACTGCACAGATGAGACTGACAGGGGTTGACTAGTAATGTACGTTCACAAGGCTATGGAAGGAGCACTATGCATGCCACACACGGCAACTCAAGGGTTGGACTGTCAAACAGGCTGGACAAAGGATATGGGGAGGACGACATTGTCAAGTTGCAAGCGCTTGGCTTATTTGAATAATTGCTAGCCAACTGAAACTCAATATTTCAGAGTAATCAGAGATTGAATCCCTTGACAAAGAAAATTGTAACAAAAAATTGTCACATTATCATAAAAAAATTAAAGTTAGATGACTCTAGGTTCTACTGGTTTTATCCGATGTTAAAGCAGCACATAGTAACAGGTCTTGTTTTAGGCCTTCTCTCACAAACACATGCTAGCATTTATTTACAATTCTTAAAAGTGTGTGTACTACCTGGAAACAAGTAATTAATACATTTAAATGAATTATTTAGAACAAAATTGCCTTCGATGTAGAAAAACTTAGACTAGAATCACCTTGATGAGAAAATACAAAAAATGCTATTAATTTTCTTTCGGCACGAATCCAATAACAAATATATTGAATATGGACAGGCAGATCAAGTTTGATATTTGACTTCTAGAACTTAGAAACAAATTCACTGCCATACAATTGATTTGGTTTCTTAGGACAGAGAAGAATTATTCCTTAGGCATTAGAGGCTGCCAATGTTCACAGGACCCAAAAGCCCTGTATTTCTCCCATGGAGCAGCTGTGGAGCTGCAAGTGCTAGATGCATGGTGAGTAATCCAATGTACGACACACTAAGCCAATAGGCCTCTGAAATAATGCTGGGAATGTGGGAAACTGGTTCAATTGTACCACTCTACATTTCTGTTAAGATAGTCACAGGTCAGTTTATATCCATGGTGTTTGTTTAATAGTATATTAAACCCTGTAAGATATTTTTGCTGCTATTCTTTTGGTAGAAAGGATGTAGTAAGATTATGACAATAACTAGTTTACCTTTCAGATAAGCATTCATGTAGAGGAAGACTTGCATTTCAGTTTTCTTAAATACAGGTCTCTTAGATTGCTTTCTTTTGGCACGCAGAAAATAATTAAAATAGATCATTAGAGAAAGTAATTACTGATTTCTTCTTTCAGTCTCTGCACATTCATTAAGTATTATATATAATCCAAATTAGCTTAAAATGTGCACTGGCTGACAGCTCAAAACTATATTGAAGTGTAATAATAGGAACAACTACCTTTTCTCATAAATATCTGTGCTTAATTTGGAACCAAGCAAAGTTCTATTAACATGCATAATTTAGGATCTGTGAATACACAGAATATAGAGGGTAGGGGAAATATAAATCTGCATTTTTATTAATATATTTTTTTAAAAGGGAAGTATTTTCTTTTTCTCCCAGCCCTGCTTATATTTTCTTTATTTTTCTTTGTTTTAACCTTTTATAATGAATTGGATAAAGGTTTACTAAAAAGTAAATCAGTATTCCATTAAAAATTCATGCATGTTATATTTCATGCAATTGATTGTGATTTCCATAATACAAGATCATTCAATTAACCTTTTTTTCAATGATTTTATTGGGGGGCTCTTACAGCTCTTATAGCATTCAATGCATCATTTGTATCAAGCAGATTTGTACATATGTTGCCAAATATTTTCCACTTGAGTCCTTGGTATAAGCATCTCTTTCCCCCTACCTTTTCTTTTAATGAATCATTTTATTGGGGATTCATACAACTTCCATCATGATCCATACATACACCAATTGTATGCAGACCACATTTGCACACTTGTTACCCTTTCATATCATACACTATCCAATGTGTCCCTTCACTCACCTCCCTGTTGTCCGTCTCCCAGAGAGAAGGTTATATGTAGATCTCTGTGTGGCAGTCATGTCCCTATGTCAATTTCATGATTGAGATGTATGGGTGGAGTCTAGCCTGTTATTCTGAAGATAGCCTTTGAGTAGTCAAAGAGGCCTCTTCATGGGCATGGCTTTCTCCTGGGAATTCTGGGAAGTCTCATGGCATTTCTCTTAAGGAAATGAGAGACCATTTTTTCCCAGTTGTTGGGAGTCACTCAATTAACAAGACAAGATGTTAGTATCTGAGGAACTGGAGGAGCTGGAGGAGAAGCCACACAGCCTTACCCTGATGGACCCAGACCTCTGAAGCTGGAGGAGACCCCTGCCAGTGCTGAGTTGCTTCTATCACCACTGGATGCTGTTGCTGGACCTGAGCCCTGAAACCGAGGAGCCATGGAGAGACCCTTGCCAGTCCCAGGACTCTGCACCCACTTGCCTGTGACTTTGTGAGTCAGGACAAGACTTTATAGAATGGTATCAGACATATGTGCTAATATTAGACTTATGATTTTGGACTGGGTTGGAATGATTTCTCAATGTTCCATTCCCCTTGTATATAATCCTTACCCTTATATCCATCTGTATGTCTATGAATTTGTTTCTCTAGTCAGAATCACTGTGAAATTGGTTTCCCCTTTCTATTCCACCATACCTCCTCTCTCCCAGTATCACCACTCCCATCACTAGTCCTGAGGAAACAACTATCCAAATTCCCCATGTTTCCAAATTCAGTGTACATCCCTTGGTCTAGCTGGATTTGTCTGGTAGAATTGGGATGATGATAGTGGGTGGAAGGAAGCATTTGAGAACTAGAGGAAAGTTGCATGTATCATTGTTACTACACTGCACCCTAAGTAGCTCATCTCCTATCTGCAACCCGCCTGTAAGAGGATGACACTTCACCTATTGATGAGGTTTGGGTTTCCAATCTGTACTCCCCATCATTTATAATTATATAATTTTAGTTATTTCATGCTTGATACCAGATCCCTTCAACACCTTATGATCAAACAGGCTGGTGTACTTCTTCCATGTGGGCTTTGTTTCTTCTGCGTTGATGGTCACTTGTTTACTCAAACATTTAAGACCCCAGACACCATATCTTTAGATAGCTAGGCACCATCAACTTTCTTCACCACATGTGCTTATGAACACATTTGTCATCACCATCAACTTTCTTCACCATATGTGCTTATGCACACATTTGTCATCAGTGATCATATCAGGAAAGTGAGCTTGCAGTATTGTGATTTTTAGTTCTTGAAGTCTGATACTGATCCCTTTGACACCTTGTAGTCACACAGTCTTGTGTGCGTCTTCCATGTAGGCTTTGTTGCTTCTGAGCTAGATGACTGCTTGTTTACTTTCAAGGCTTTAGGACCCCAGATGCTACATCCTTTGATAGCCGGGCACCATCAGCTTTCTTCACCACCTTTGCTTATGCACACATTTGTTTTTAGTGATCATGTGGGGAAGGTGAACATCATGGAATGCCAATTTAATAGAACAAAATGTTCTTGCACTGAAGAAATACTTGAGTGGAGATCCAATGCCCATCTGCCATCCTGCTACAAACCCTATAAGTATATGCTCATTGATCTATTTCCCTGTCATCACATACAAATATCTGCACCTATGTACATGTCTGTATTCAAACCTCTATAAATGCCCTTTACCCCTCCCCCCCAGTTCTTTCCTCTATTTCCTTTTACTTTCCTCTTGTCCCACTATCATTCTCAGCCTTCATTTGGGTTTCAGTATTTTCTCTCTCTTACAATACTCTTGATCAATCCCTATCAGACATCTCTCACCCACCTTTTCACTGATTTTGAATCATTATTGCCTTATCCCTAGGCTGGTCCTTTCCCCCTCCTCCCCTTCTCCTATGTCTCCTGCTCAGTAACCATCAGTCCCAACGCTTTTGCCTCCAGACCGTTTTTCCAGCCTACCTTACCTAGATAGACTTGTAGAGGTAACAATATGTACAAAAAAGCATCCTAAAATGAAGCAAACAAAGAAAATAAAACAATGATAACAACAACAACAAAAACAATGTCATATATATATATGTGTGTGTATATATTGTTGGAGAGGTTGTGGGGAGATAGGAACTCCTATCCACTCCTAGTGAGCATGTAGGTATGTACAGACACTATGGAAATCGATTTGGCAATATCTAAAAAAGATGGAAATTGAGCTGCCATATAACCCTGCAATCCCCTTACTGGGCATTCATTTAACTTTTATCTTGTACTTTCCATTAATATTCCTCATTTCCTAGACTATATTGATCCTTGTCCTATAGCAGATGTTGCGCTTTCAAGAACTAATTGATTGTTACAAGGATCATGTATCTCTCTGGTTGTATGTTTCTCTTTATAGACTTGTCTATTGCTTGGCAGAATATGATCCATGGAGGTGAATTCAATTCTCGGTATGAATGCTGGCTAGGATCATGGTACTTTGGAATCCACCAATGTATCGCTGACTAGTAAGCCTTGTATTTTTTATTTTGAATTTTGTTTTACATTTTTCTCCTTCTTCATCCTGACTCTTGTACTGTAACTCTTTTTATAGCAGTTCATGATATCTAGGTACCATCAAATTCTAGACTCTGAGACATGCATGCTGAGGCCCATGCCATCCATTACTCCTGTGCACCCATTGAATGTGCATCTTTACTCCCCACGCTCCTAAGTACTGAATGAGGCTAGATGAACAGGTGTGCTTTCAACGACTCGTTACCAGTTTCTAGGATATAATTGATATTGGGTATCACCAAAGTATGTTGACCATTTCTAATCTCAAATGCCAGTCCCTAAATCATTGGTATTTCTATGAAGTAAGATGTATGCAAACACACTTTTTATTATTTTTTATTATTTTTATTATTTTTTAATTATTTTATGTCTTCCAGATATATGAGTTATGGTCAGTTTCTTTGTATTAAAACCAAAGGAGAGAAAAACAGTGGTAAGTAGGTACTCCATTATTGATTCCCACTCTATGAGTTATAAAATACACATCAATTTCATAGGACTTCAATGCAATTAAAAATTTCAATCTCTGTATTATTAGATATTTGAAATCCTGAATTTGATAACAGTGTGAACAGAGTTAGTTCAGTGTACCAATAGTTGTTTTTTTCTATTTACCCTTTTATTCTCCTCATCAATGATATTTGTGTTTGCTTGCTGAGAATATTCAAAGTTTATTCATAAATAAAATATTTTTCTAATTACATTTTTCAAATTGAAGATCATGTCATTGGAGTAAATATTAAATCATCCATCAACTGAACAATAATTTATATTAAAGCTATTAGAAAATAATATTTCCATATCATATGTATATTTGATGATATCCTAATAAGTTGTTGGCAAAGTCTACTGGAAAACTTGTATTACAGGGGGTAGAAATATGCCTATATATAAAAACAATCAAATTGAGGTATACATATCCATGTTTTTACTTTCCTATTGCATTAATTTGAATGTGCAGTACATTTTAACAATAATAATGACAATAATTCTTGGAGTTAATCATGCATGAAATAAAAGTTATGACAAATATTTCTGAAGAGCAGACACAGTTAAGAGACTAGCTTTGATATAGGAGGACATCAAACAGCCAAAGTAACATTAGACGGCAATAGTAACCAAGAGCTAACAGGAAAGAACAAACAGATAAATATAAAAACAAAAAAAGAGTCCTTGAGAGGTACCACAATATAAGACTGTCTGATCTATTACTCAGGGAAAATTTCAAAAACCCGAGGAAAATATACTAGTAATATGTGATACTCAGAAAATAACTTTATCCATCAGCCTGTCAAGAATAAGATGTTTCACAATATCAATTGCCTGGGAGATATGACGAAATGGAAATATGCTGAAGGAGGAATTGGGATTGCCAATTTGTAAATAATTGTGGAAGTACATTTCTTATAAAGTAGAATGTGCATAATCTTTATTATCTTACAGCTACATGTCTAGAAATACACTTTTGTCATGGGGACATATATCTGGCCAGTGTTTTTATGCTCCATTCTTGCTGTTATTTGTCCTGTTCTGACTTGTGACTCTACAAGACACGGTAGAGTTGATGTGTATGGTTTCAAAGGCTGCAAATCATTCAGAAGCAGATTACCACAGCTTTCTGCTACACGGTGACTGCTGAGTTTAAACAACTTCTTCGTCAGCAGTTGAACTCTTGAACATGGAATCCTTAGGTTTCCCAATGTGATTTCATTTTAGTTATTGATATTGCCCATAGTAGGAAAAATAGTATTAATCTACCATCTTTTAAATGCATAGTGATACAAGTTTTATTCATACATTGAAAACAATAAATTGTTATTTATGATATCTACTTATGAGTTATATATAAATGCTAAACAAGGAATTTAAACCCAAATTACAAAATAATACATTCTTCCAAATGAAAAAAGAATACATGTCACTTCACATTTTGCATTCTGCTTAGTTTGTAAGGAATTTAGTTGAATTGCAACCATGTTTCTCTTTTCAAATTTTGAATGTTTGCATGAAATTCAATATGTTGGTGTATATGAAAGCAAACAAATATAAAATACTGTGAAAACATTTGAAAAATAATTAAGACGCTTAATCACACAAAAGTTCTGGAGTATACTGAAGCATAGAGCAACCATGAAAATATTACATTGAACTGAATAATCGGGCATACAGGGACAAATACGGAATAAACTTAATAAGCACTTACATAAAAGCAAAAATATTTAGTAAAAGGTAAAGGGAAGATTTTGTTTAGGAGACAATGGATTTGTTAATTGAATAGGATGGAATAATTGTGTTACAATTTGAAGGTTATAATGAGTCATAGAACTACATGTAGAAATTATTCAGTGAAGAATGATCTGTGGTTTGTTTATTTACAATTAAAAAGAAATCAAACTTCAAATGAAATTTTAAATTAATAAAACAAAGAAAATCAAAATGCTTTGAGTCAGAAAATGTAAAATACATTTATTGAAAATGAATAGAATATACCTTATGGGCTGAGCCCCGGTGGCGTAAGTGGTTGAGTGCGGAAATGCAGCCTGCGGGCTTGGCGATTCAAATCCAACGACGGCTGGGTAGCGCCCATAACCACCAGGGGCAGTGATGCCCACAAAAAAAAAAAAAAAAAAAAAGAATATACCTTATGTACTTATTCACCATTTCAGATGATTGTTAGTATTTCTGATACCGGGTGAGCCTGGGTGGCATAGGGGTTGAGGGTGGGACTGCGGCCCACTGTGCTAGCGGTTCAAATCCAGCAGCAGCTCTCCAGGAGCAAGGCTGGGCCTCCCACTCCCACCAGAGGGCAGTGATGCCCCCCTAAAAAAATTCTGATACCTAAAAATACCCCTAATGATCATCTAATCTTTTAGAATTCTGCATTAACATCAAGAAGATAGAAGGAAAATAAAGCTTTGCTATTCTGAGACATTCCACCACCTAGTAAGTACTGAAGCAGCCTCTGAGTTACAAAGGTTCCTCACAGTTCATTCCCTTCCCGTTTGCATTTTCCCATCAGCATCAATTGTACAATGAATGAGAGTACATTCTTAGATGATGCAAAATACAGAAGGGATGACTAGCTAAACTTTCATTTATTAGAAATTACCTATGCCTTTATGAATTTTATATATCATTTTGGTGAATTGCTTTTAATGTTTGCTTGCCTATATGTATGTGTGTGTGTGTGCATGTGTACTGAACATTCAGGTAAGCTTTATTCTACTATGCAAATGGTATGCAAATTGGTCAGAGCAGCAAATCATTGTGCAAAAATGTTTGGTTTCAAAGAAAAAATTCTGCTAAGAAAAAATGCATTGATGTCTTTTTATTATTCCCCAGTACATAACATTTGCATAGATCTTTGTTTTTAGTGGACATGAAGCCGATTTCCATGTATAGTGATCCATGTGCAACAGAAGGATACACTATCCATGTCGACCCCCTCCTCGTCACAATGCTCATATTGAAGCCTGTTCTTGGAGTTACTGTACTGTTTCCATTTATCTCACAAAACTTCTTCCTCGATTTCCCCTGACTTTCCAATTTATCAAGGATGATGTTCTTCTCATGGACTGGGGTCTCCTGGTAATATATCCAAACACATGAACATGAGATGACATCTTTCCATCATCTGAGACATTCTAAGGAATCATCACTTCTAAGGAACATTCTGGCTATACTTGTTCCAAAACACATTGATTTGTTATTATGACAGCCCAGAGTACTTCCAATATTCTTCAACAACTTCATAATTTAATGACACCAATTCGACTGGTCTTCCCTATTCAAAATCTTCCTATCACATGCATTTAAGGCAAATGAAAGCACAATGACTTGGGTCAAGCACATCTTAGTTTTCAAAGTGACATCTTTTCTCTTTAAGGCTTTAAATAGCATTTTTACAGAACATGCAAAACAGTACATCTTTTCATTTCGTGACAGCCATTCCCATGCACATTGATTATGAATCCTAAAACAATAAAAGGCTATCACGATGATATTCATTGATTTCATTGTGAGGATTTTTATTTTCTTTATATTGAGTTCCAGAAACCCTCAGGGCAGAGTG
>PVJH01029679.1:0-25735 GCA_004026705.1 Nesogale talazaci | reverse complement strand
CTGTGAAAAGTCATTGGGAAGAGAGGGGTCAGACTCACCGGAGGCTGGAAGGGGCTGGTTTCTGGAGGGCAGCTGATGTCTTGGTTCTTGAGCCAGGTGCACAGTTGGTGAAATGCCCGGTTGCCTTGAAATGTCCAGTGGTGATAAGGACACTTGTGGGGAGGTTGAATATGTGAAAGCAGTGAGTCTCACCCGGGGGCAGTGTTGCCTACTAAGGGACATTTGGCAGTGTTTGGGGTATCTTGGGTTGTCACAATTGGGGGTGGGAGGTGTGTGTGTGTGTTAGTCCGGGTAGACTAGAGAAACAAAATCATATATACGCATATGGATATAAGGAAAAGGTTTATATACAAGAGGAATGGAACATTGAGAAAGCATCCCAACCCAGTCCAGTTCAAAGTCATAAGTCCGATATTAGCCCATATGCCCGATATCAAGTCTGTAAAGTCTCCTTCCAACTCATGAAGTCACAGGCCAATGGGTGCAGAGTCACAGCGCTGGCAGGGGTCTCCCCATGGCTCCTTGCTTCCAGGGCTCAGGGTCCATCAACAGCATGCAGTGGTGGTAGTAGCAACTCAGCACTGGCAGGGGTCCCCATGTGACTTCTCCAGCTTCAGAGGTCTGGTTCCATCAGGGTAAGGCTGTGTGGCTTTTCCGGCTTCTCCAGCTCCTCGGACGCTGCCATCTTATCTTGTCCGTAGTTCATTGTCTCTGAGACTAACTCCCAACAACTGGGGAGATAGCTTCTCATCTCCATGAGGGAAATCTGGAGACATTTCCCAGAAGTCTCAGGAGAAAGCCATACCCACACAGAAGCCTCATTGCCTACTCAATGACTATCTTCAGATGAACAGGCTAGACTCCACCCCTTCATCTCAATCATGAAATTCACATATGCGCATGACCTCCACAAGGTGCTACTGACATGTAGTGTATCTTGTACAATCCCGACATGCACCAAGGCTCCCTGAACCTGAGCCACAGCTTTACTGTTACCTTATTGCCTCCCACAGGGGCCACAGAAGGGGGAAAGTCTAAATTGGTCCAACCTTAGGTCACACACCCCTGGCCCAGCCACAGCAAGTGGGGGGGGGGGGAGGCAGGGAGGAAAGGATAGCAAACGTCTCTCAAGACAGCCCCTAACAAAGAAGGGCCTAGTCCCAACAGTCCCTAGCCCTGATATTGAGCAATCCTGGATAGGTAGACCTATGAGCAGCTGATTCCTGGATTTTAGGACTGACCATCTGCATCTCCAGCTCTGAGCAGAGGGCTATGCTCCATATAAGGGCTCAAAAAATTGTTCACAGGGGCGGGGGGGGGCCTGAGCCCCGGTGGCATAGTGATTGTGCGCAGGACTGCAGCCCACTGGGATAGAGGTTCGATTCCAGCTCCACGGAGCAAAGGCTGGGCCTCCTACTCCCACCACCTGAGGGCAGTGATGCCCCCCCCCAAAAAAAATTGTTCAAGGAGGATAAACCGTTTCCTAAGCTGTGACATAGCAAAGACCACAGCAGACTTTCTGTTTATAGTCAAGGTTTTGCCTTAACGTGGCTGGGCCAGGATTCTTGGTGGTTTGGCCATCGGTGCCTAGAAATCCCCCATGACCTGACTGAACACAGAGATCACAGCCCATCAGTTGTCAGCGCCCGTCCTCGGGCCACAGCCCTGGGGCAATCTTTGAAAGGAAGCTTTCTGGGAGGTCTGACCTGCTTCCAAGATCAGCGGGCACTGTGGAAAAGCTGGCTTGCTTTTTGCTGAGTCTCGAGCCTGCCTCGGGCTCGTCGACCTCTGGTTCTTTGGCCTGCCGACCAACCTTGCAGCCACAAGTATGACCTGCTGACCTCTGCAGCCAGGGGCCTAGGGTCTTCCAGCCAGTCTGCGGTTCATCAGCCTCTGCAGCTCTGAGTCAGCGAAAGCCTGGATAACATGTCATCCGTGGTCTCGGAACTGGCCTGAATTTCAATGGCCTGCTTCTAGAACTGTGTGAACTATTCTCTTGATGTAAGTACATGTACACTCATACACACACACACACACACACACACACACACACAGAAGCGGCATTGGTTGCCTGAGACGGAGCCCAGTCTAAGAAGCTTCCCTCATAGGGTAGTTATGAGGATTGGATGAAGTTCAATGGAACAAATAGCACCCTCAGCTGCTCACCAAAAGGTGGGAGGTCAAGTCCACCCAAGGCACCTTGGAAGCAAGAAATCTTGGCAACCTACTTCATAACACAGAGAGAGAGAGAGAGAGAGAGAGAGAGAGGAAATCCTTGGAGCACAGTTCTGCTCTGACTCACATGCTAGCACCAGAAGTTGAAATTGACTTGACAGAATGTTTGTTTTCCTTTTCCTTTAAGGATTGTGTAAACAACCAAAATGCTGCCGTTGAGGCCATCGTAGCTCAGAGAGTGGCTGTAGGGCTCAGAGAGGCGCTCCACAAGGCTCCCGAGGCTGCAAATCTCTGTGGAAGCACACGGCCACCTCTTTCTTCTGCAGAGCAGCTCGTGGGTTCAAACTGCCAACCTTTGGGCTCGCAGTCAAGTGCTCCACTGCTGTGCCACCAGGTCCTTTAAGGTGGGAATCTATTCATATTTAGGAGTTGTTTCGAGCCTGACCTATAGTAAGCACTCTGCCCATGACATAAATTCATGTACACGGCTGAGCCCCGGTGGCGTAGTGGTTGTGTGCGGGACTGCGGCCCACTGGGATGGAGGTTCAATTCCAGCAGCGGCTCCACAGGAGCAAAGGCTGGGCCTCCCACTCCCACCACCAGAGGGCAGTAATGCCCCCCAAAACAAAGCAAAACAAAACAAAAATTCATGCACACATCCATACAGATAGGCTCCGCAAGGTTAAAGAATCCAAGTTTATTGGAAACGTAACAAACTGGGAGGAGGGACCAGCCCGCCTCTGTTCCTCCCTGTCCCCAGAATAGATCCACCAGTTTGTGGCCAGCAAACTGGCTCCTCCTCTCCCCAGAGATGGTCCGCATGGTGACTCTCACTGCGCTGCAGAACACAGAGCCCTAGTCCTCCGAACACTGCAGGAGGTCGAAGTTCACGTAGCCCACTTGGTCCACCTGGTTCACCTCATCCCGGTAGCTCACGCGCCAGAAGAAGCGGCCCTGGCAAAAGTAGGCTTTCTCTGCAGGGGAGAGACAGGTGTGAGGGCAGTGGTGGCAGCACCCCTCTACCCACACCCCCAAAGAGGAGCGAGATCTTTGCAATCATCCCCCTACCCCTTTCTAGATCTTTCCAGGATTCTCATCTGCCTCCTCCACTGTCCTCACCTGCCTGTGAGAAGCTAGAACACACAGACCTCGGCATCGAAAGCACTGGCACAGAGCCCGGCACCCAGTAGGTGCCCAGCAGACACTTCATCTTGTGAGTGAACTGACACATGAATGAATGATTTTCATGCTCAGAACAAGTCACTGCACACGGGTCCATTCATGTATTCCACAAATTCATGAATGAATTCCAACCGCTATTCACTGAGCACCTCCTATATGCCGAGCACTGTCTGGGGCCAGGAAGACACATCAGAGAGAAAGACAGGCGTGACAGGTCCTCGGGTGCTCAGACTCTAAAGGGGTAAGGCAGGCCTGAGCGAACCAACCGAGTAAACCCAATGAGATGGTCTTGACCGTGAAAAAAGCTCTGGAGGAAACGAAAGGGAATAAGAGGTGATCGTGAGCGTCAAAGAAGGAGGCCTTACCAGAGACCTGAAGGGTGAGAAGGAGGCAGCCAGGTGATGAACTGGGGGAAGGGCAGATAGAGGGCGCAGCCCTTCCAAAGGCCCTAAGCCAGGAATGACCTTGATCTGCACCAACAGCTGCCAGAGGTGGGTGTGGCAAAGCAGGGTGAGCGACAGGTGTCGTGGGAGGAGAGGAGGACCGGGGTGGAGTTCAGATGGGGTGGGTTTCTTGGGGCGTGTCGGAGGTCATCCCCAAGACCAGTGCCTCTTAAACATCCCTAACCCACCCCTAGATATTGGACCATCAATATGACTTGGACCACGGGGTCCGCCAAAGACATGGTGAAAAATGACAAGAGGCAAAAAATGCCTTGGCCACCGGGTCACAGAACTGGTCACAAGACTGAAGGTGAACAGTTAGAAGGTGCCTAATTCTGTCCCCCATCTTAGAGGCAGGGAAAAATGAGGGGCTTGTCCAAAGACTGAGGGGTGTGCCCGTTCTCATTGTATCCCCTCCCCCATCATGATAATAAATAAGGGGCTCCTTCAGGAAGGGGCCAGTAAGCAACCGTGTGGTCCTGGGGGAGGGGGCAGAGCCAAGAGGAAGAGGCTCCAGCGGGAAGCCAGGGATTTAGGGCCTGACCGCGACTGGGCCCCTGACTTCCGACGTGGCCTAGGGGAGGTCTCAGGATGCGGGGGGGGGGGGGGGGGGGGGGGGGGGGGGGGGGGGGGGGGGGGGGGGGGGTTGTTGGCCTCAGTCTGGGATAGCGTTTCCTCTCGCTCAGAATGTAACCGATGACGCCCAGCCAGGTGACACTTTAAGGAGGTGACGGGCCCCTCCCCCGACCGCAGGCCACACGCTCACCCTGGTACTGGAAGATGTCGTGCGTGTTTAAGGGCACGCCAGGGAACAGCTGCTCCACCTGGCTGGCGCGGCCGGGATCTACCGTCTGCGTCTTCACGTCGAACCTGCAGGCAGCGGACAGGTGCTGAGCCGCCGGGCCGGGGACGGCGCCCGCGCTCCCCCTGCCGGCCACCGCGCGCCTCTCACCTCCAGAACCGCGGCCCGCTGAAGAGCAGGGCCTTCCCCCCGCCGCGCGCGAGGGCGCCGGTGACGTGGGGCACGTCGGAGCCCAGACCCAGCTTGTCCAGCCGCCTCGGACCCAGCGCCGACGCACCGCTGTACACCCACACCTGGCGCCCTGCGGGAGAAAAGGACCATATCCTTCTAGGGCTCCCCGGTGGGGCTCCCCACGGTGCTTAACTGGGAGCCACCTCAGACTGAGTGCCTGCACGCTTGCTTCCCAAAGGGCATAACCACAGGATATGTCGTAGGGAAAGCTGGAATTGAGTCCCCTAGAAACCGGCTCAGTGATGAAAGGCTAACCAAGAAGTTGGCTGCTAACGGGATGGCTGGAGTTTGCAGATCTACCCAAAGGCACCCGGAGGAAAGTCCTGGTGGTCTTCTTCCAAAAGGTCACAGGCACTGGAAACCAGTTGGAGTGCATTTCTACTCTGACATCCCTGGGGGCCACCATGAGTTTGACGTCAGCCCATGGCAGCTGGCCTCTGGCTCCAGGTAGGATATCCTTGTGCTCTTGGCCCCAAGGTTTTTCCCGGTTTACCCTCTAGTCTGGAGGCAGCGGGAGGGGGAGTGGCAACGAACCGGCGAAGAAGAACACCTTCTTGGTGAGAGGGTCCTCAAAGGCAGAGTCCAGCTTCCCAGGGAGCTGGGGCCATGTGTCTGCGATGCGGAAGGGCCCCTGCACCCGGCGGCCCTGGCCCTCAGAAAGTCGCCAGTACCTCCTGGGAAAATGAAAGGGGATAGGTGACCTCTGAGCCACAGTGGAGGACCTGTAACCGGGAAGGGATCAATAGGTGCCCTCTCCAAGCCCCCTACCTCAACCCCACCTCTTGTCCCTCTCACCCATTCTTGAAGAAGTGAAGTTGGTTCCTGATCTCTGCCATGGCGTCGAAGATGTGCACGTTGCAAGCATCGTCCACTGGATCCAAAGGTGCTGTGGGGGCTGCAGAAGGGCCGGCAGTGGGGGGGCTCGTGGGGCTAGGGGAAGGGGGGCCCGTGGGGCCGGGTGAAGGGGGGCCTGTGGGGCCAGCAGTGGGGTTTTCTGAGGGCTGAACTGTTGGGGGGCCAGTGGGGCAGACAGTTGGGGGAGCTGTGGGCTGGGGTTGAGGTGTGGTGGTGGTTCCAGGCCGTGGGTCAGGTTTAGGACGCGGACCTGAAAAGAAACATCAGATAAGACACGCCTGTTTTCCACATCTCTACACTTGGGGAAGTGTCCTCAAAGCCTGGCGCTTGTCCATGACCCTGACCTGGCCCACACCCCCCACTACCCCCGAGAGTCCGAAGCTGCTTTCCCCAGCCGCGGATAGGCGGCAAGCACTCCTCCCTCACTGCCCTTTCCTTCTACATCAATGTCCCAACAACTGGGGGGGGGGCAGGATCCCCATAACAAAGAGGGAAAGGGGAGAGGGTAGCATTTATGGGTGGTTTCGAACTGTGGACCTTGCAGTCAGCAGCCCAAAGCATTGCCACTACTCCACCAGGGCTCCTAGGAGGCAGGTGCTTTTATTCCCCTTTTTCCTTTTCTTTTTTTGGCATCACTGCCCGGGTGGGAGTAGGAAGCCCAGCCTTGCTCCTGGAGAGCTGCTGCTGGATTTGAACCACCAACCCTATGGGCAGGGCCGCAGTCCTGCACACAACCACTATGCCACCGGGGCTCAGTCTTTATTCCACCATTTCTGCAGAAGACGAAACTGAAGCACTGAAGAATGAAGTAACAAGTCCAGGAAGTGGCTGGTCGGGCTTTGAGTCCACTTTTATCTCACCCTAGAGTAGTCCTCTGTGCTCTTAATCAACATCTCTAAGTACGAATGGGCAAAGGGGTGTTGGGGGACCATTCTCCCATGCCCACTTCTGGATTACGCGCGCGCACGCACACACACACACACACACACACCGGCCCATCGGCTCACCGTACAGATGCTGTATGCCCCGGACATCGTCCTCATGGAGCGGGGGATCGGTCGTGAAGCGGTACATGGGGTACATGAGCGCCTCGGGCACCGACGAATGATCTAAGCCCAGCGCGTGACCAAACTCGTGTGCCGCCACGAGGAACAGGCTGTATCCTGGGAGGAGGGGCGCCTGAGATGAGATCGCCGGCGGCCGAGTCCCCAGCCTTGCCATCCCCCCACCTCCCACCCAACCCCACCCACCTCTGTCTGGGCAGAAACCCCACTTCCTGTCGAGGTCGAAGTTAGAGGTGGTGGCGCACCAGAAGCGCCCGTCTTGGCGGCCCTCCTGGGTGCAAGACTGGTACTCCTTGTCCAGGAAGATGAAGGGGAAGGCGCACTGCTCTCCTGCCGCGTTGCCCCCCGTTACGGTTGAGTCGACTGGAGAGACCCAGGGCCTTGGGTGAGCGGGACCCCACCCATCATCCACCCACCCGCCCACCGCCATATGGGGCCTAATGGACGGAGTGGAAGGATCCGTGCATTGTCCGCGATCCTGGATCTTTGCTGAAGGCTGCCTCACTGCCAACTTGGGTGCGCAGCCCTGGGTGCTTAACCGACTGCGCCAGCAGGCTCCCGTATGAACGGGGTACCAAACGCAAACCCAAACCCACTGTCACTGCGAGATGACTCACAGCTTACACCTGGCGGCTAGCTGCCCCTCTCTGACCTGACTCCCCACACCAGCCGATCAAATGCGCTATAAGGCTCTGCTGAGACAGCACAAGCCTGGTCAGGGGCAGGGGCTGAGGACAGAAGCCATCTGACAGGGAGAGAGTTGAGCCAAGAGGCGAGGTGGTGATGGAGGGTGAGGCGGGGCGATTGAAAGCCGGGGGGAGGGGTTATGGCTATGGGCGGGTCACGACCTGAGAGGTGAGCCCCATGGATGGGGGAGGAGTCATGTTTCAGGGACCAGCAGGGCAGGGCAAAGTGTGGCGCGCAGGGTATTGGTACCTCGGTTGGGGCAGAAGCCGTAGAGGCCGTCCTGGTCGAAGTCGGCGGTGGTGGCACACCAGTGGTAGCCGTCCGAGCGGCCGTCGGTGGTGCAGGCCGAGTAGGAGCGGCCCTCGAAGGTAAAGGGAAACGCGCAGGGCTTGCCGTCCCCATTGCCGTATTCTGTGTAGAGGCCTGCGGAGGCGGGCACCGCGACAGCACTGACGGGCTGCGAGCCAGTCCCCTCGCCTGTCTCCCCTCCCTGATGACGACACTAGGCCCAGGTCCCTCCCCCGCCCACCGTGGCAGAGCTGGGATTGGGCGCCTCGAGGGGGAGGGGGGGCGGCCGTGCCCCCCAACTCACTCTCGCTGGGGCAGAAGCCAAACTTGCGGTCCGTGTCGTAGTCGGCGGTGGTGCTGCACCAGAGCGCGCCGTCCGAGCGGCCGTGGGTGGTGCAGGCGGCATAGGAGCGGCCCTCGAAGGTGAAGGGAAAGTGGCAGGGCGCTCCGTCTGCGTTCCCGTAGTGGGTGGGAATCACTGCGAGAGGATGGGCCGGGTGAGGGTGGCTGGCGGGGCGGCAGAGGGGAGCAGGGACCCGGGGGCGGGCGGCTCAGGATCTCACCGGCACCCTGGCCCAAGGACCACAACTCGTCGTCGTCGAAGTGGGCGTCGCCCTGGATGCCGGGACCCGGAGGAAAGGCGTGCGCCAGCAGCCCGTCCTTCCCATCGAAGGGGTAGCCATCGCCGTGCTCTGAGGACGCGGGCACAGGGGTCGCGAGTTAGCCGAAGCCCTGTCCAGACTCCCTGCGCCCCACCAGCCACCCGGGCGCCCAGGCACCCAGCGAGCAGGCAGCTCCCCACGCCCGCCTGGTGCTCGCTGCTCGCGGCCATCCTTCCGCCCCGCTCCAGCCCGCGCCCGGACCCTCCTGGCCACTTCCCCTGCTCCTCGCGTCCTCACCACTATAACCAAACTGGATGACGATGTCGACGTCCTTCACGTCCGCGTTGTACACGCGCGTGAACGTGAGCGGCGTCACTTCGCTCCACACGGCGAAGGCTCTGGCAAAGGCGTCGTCGATCACGTCGCGGGGCAAGTCTTCCGAGTAGTTTTGGATCCTGCGGGGAGCGGGGGGGGGGGGGACGGCAGGGAGAGGACAGCAGTGGTGACACCCCAGCTTCAGGGGCTTCAGTGACCACCAAACTCCCTCTGTACACGCCCAGGAGCAGTATCCTGGGCGGGGTTGGGGGGACCAGGGTAGGGAAGCCCATTTCCGGGAAGGAAAACAGAGGCGGAGATGTGGAGGGGCAGCCCAGGTGCACAATCAGGAAGGAACCAAAGGGTCTAAGATGGGACGCCCTCCCACCCCTACCCCCGGGGCCACCCGAGCGCTGCGCACCAGTAAGTGATGTTGTGGTGGTGCCACTTGAGGTCGCCCTCGAAGGTCTGGAATTTGCCAATATCAGGCACACCGCAGCGTGGGGCTCGCAAGGCCTCCAGAGTGGTGCTGTCCAGCTCCCCGGTCTCCGGAAGGCTCAGCTTCTTCTGGAAAACTTTCAGCGCTTTGTTCAGGGACAGGTCCTGATCGTTCATCTCGGCCACCCGGGTGTAGCCATAGCGGTACAGGTAGTGCTGTGGATGCAGGAAACAAAACACGGACATCAAGTCTAATCCAACTCAGAATGACGCTGTAAGACAGGACAGAACTGCCCCTGTGCTTTCAAGGCTGTCTCACTCAATGGAGTGAAAAGCCCCAGCTTTCTCCCATTAAGTGGCTGGGGATTTGAACTGCTGTTCTTGTAGTTGACAGCCTAATGCATAACCACTAAACCACCAGGGCTCCTATCTGTGGATGCAGAGGCCCAGGACATACAGCTGAGCCCCTAGGGCATCCCAGAACCCAGCCCTTCTCTCTGCCCTCCTGGACTTCCCATCCGCCCAGGTGCCCAGGGTCTAGCAGTAAATGACCGTGGCCAGAAAGTGGGACACATGGCCTTTGCCCACACTGGAATTCTCCTAGCTGCTTTTCAACCCTGGATGCTTCTGGCCCATACCTATCTCTCGATTCCTTAGGGTTCACTCTCCACCCAACTTGCCCCTGGAATACCCAGGACCCGCTCTGGACATCCCCAGGCTGCACCCGCCCTAGAAACCTCCAAACCTTCCCCCAGCACCACACCCCGTGGCCCACCTAGGAGACCCACCCAAAAACCTATCACTGCACAGAGCAGCCACAGGCCCCAGCACCAGCGCCTGCCCTGGACATCTCTACAACCAAGACCTGGCATCATCCACCCACCACCACCACCACCACCAAAACATCACCTCTGAGACTCCTTGCCCACCCTGGGGACCCTCAGTACCTTTCTGCCAGCCAGCCCAACCTAGGTGAACAGGTTTCCCTACCTCAGCCAGCTGCCTGTCGCTGAGGTTGGCTCGAAGGTCTCCTGGGAAGACCACAAGGGTGGGTTTGCGCCGTTGGGGAGCGGCGGAGCAACAGCCCAGGACCAGGGACACCAGGACCAGGGGGTGCCAGCGGCTCATGGTGAGGGTAGCAGTGTCTGAGGCCAGCTACTTTCTCAGGGGTTTTAAGGAGCTGCTGCCGAGGTGAATCAGTGACTCCGCCCCTCCCCAGCCAGCCCCGTAGGGCTGACTCAGGGATGAGGGATGTCCGAGGGAGAGAGACACAGAGAGAGAGAGAGAGAGAGAGAGAGAGAGAGAGACTTACACCACCTCCTCTCCCTTTGCCCTGCCTGTAGTTGGTACTGCCGAGTCAGGCAGGACCCCAGACCCACAGGAAACCACAGACCATAGGGGAGGGGTGAGAGTTTTGCAAACTGCAGTGCTGGTGAGAAAGGAAAGCAGGAAGAGGACGCCGGAGCCCTCCAGCCCTCCCTCAGTGTGAAGGCCCCACATGCCATGCCGAGCAGAAGGCACAAGGATGGAAGAGCAGCCTGGAGTCCCCTGATCTTCTCTGACCCCCTCTCACTAACACACACACACACACACACACACACACACGCACCCTCAGGCTCTGTCCTAGTTTCTCTTCCCTAGAACCATCCTTGACTCAGCTTCCTCTCCCGGCTCCATCTGTGAGCCGGAGCGGGTACTGCTCACCAGGAATTGGGGAATTCCGCTGGGGCCACCCACTGTCTTCCACAAAAAGAGTCCTTGAGGGCAGCCACAGACCCAGCCCCACCATCTTCTCCCAGCACCGCAGGCAACAGCCTCCTCCGCTCCGTTCCTTCTGCAGCTGGGAAAAGGGCCCTCTGGCCCTAAATTGACGTGCACATAAAATGAGATCGAATCTACAGAAGGCTTAGTACAGGGCTGCCTGTCCATGATCTGGCCCAAGACCATGATTGCAGACAAGGATCGGGAGACCTGAAGTCTCTAACCTGCTGTGTTACCTGGAATTAGTTCCTGCCCTTCTCTGAGCTTCTGACTGATCCACTGAAAAAGGATGGGGAGGGGACGGGGACGGGGGCGGGGGGGGGGGGTGATTGCATGGCATCCTTTTAGGCCTGCTCCAGCTCCGGTTGTCATCATTCATACCATGGCCCAGTGGTTAAGTGCTCATCTGCCAACGGAAGGATCCTGTTCTGAGGGAGAAAAATGTCAGCTCCCCTAAGAGTTTACAGCCTCGGAGAGTTTGGGGTTCTTTCATGCCCTTGAGGGTCACTGTGCATGGCCTCTATTCACTGCCCATGGGTTTGGTAAGCCAATAAGCCCTTAGCCCCGTGGTAAGCACATGACTGCCGATGGAGAGGTCAGTGGTTTGAATCCAATCAGAGACTACAAAAGAGAAAAGACCTGAAGGTCTGCTCTTGTAATGATCACAGCCCATAACCGATCACAATGATCTACATATAACCCCCTTCCAGGGGGGCGGACAACAGAAAAGTGGGTGACGGGAGATAGCGGTTGGTGTAAGACGTAAAAAATAATAATAATTTATAAAATATCAAGGATTCATGAGGGAGGGAGGGAAAAATGAGGAACTGATAGGAAGGACTCAAGTAGAAAGAAAACATTTTGGAAATGATAATGGCAACATATGTACAAATGTGCTTGACACAGTCGATGTATATGTGGATTGTGATAAGCGCTGCATGAGCCCCCAATAAAATGATTTAAAAAAAAAAAAGGAAAATCTTAAGGATTTATCCAAAAAAGAGATCACAGTCCAGAAAATGGAAAATAGTCCTTTGGTGAGCTGATTGAAATCACCTCCCAATAAGAAACTGCAGCACGCCCTTTGCCACTGGCCTGCCTCCCTCTTGCTCAGTGTGCAGCAGACTTTACCCCTGCCTTACTTGTGAAGAACAAGGACAACCATTTTAAAAGTGTACTTAAAGAGCCTACTGTGTGCTGGCCCTTTCCCAGACTTCTCTCACAGAAGAACCCTGGGGATGGAAACCTCATCCAAAACCTGAAGTTCGCTGGCCCCTGCTTTTCGACCTGGGCTCTGCCATTGCTAGCCATGTGACCAGAGGCAAACCCCTCTCACTTCGAACAGTGAGCTTCATGCTAAGTGACCGATTTTTTTTTTTTTAAGATGCGCTGTGGGATAAGCTTTGTCTCATCCTCACCGCCCACTCCGAAGCAGTGACGGTCAGGTTGCTGCTGATGTACAGTGACTCACTCGCTGCATGTCAAGAGAGAACTGTACTCCATCAGATTGTTTCCAAGGGCTGAGTTGGGGGCTCGCGTGCCAGGCCTTTCTTCCAAGGCGCCCCTAGATGGACTCAAACCTCCAGCGGTTAGAGAGCAACTGTGGGTGTGAACTATCTCCATTTGGGGGAGTGTAGAGTCATAGAACATTCTGATTTCAGAGAGGGGACCGCCCTAATCCAGAGAGGTCTTAATCTGGGCCCCAGACAGTAAGCTGGGAAAATGTCTCATCTAGTATCCGCTTTCTCAGCATGAGTACTATGGACCTTTGGGGCCAGATCATTCTTTTTGTCTTGAGGGGCTGTCTTGTGCCCTATGGGATGTTTAACTGGCCTCCACCCACTCAGTACATGCCAAAAGCTACTTGTTCACCCCCCTCCATCAATTGTGAAAACCAGAAATGTTGCCAGATGTCGTCAAACGTCCCTTGGGGCAGCGGAGGGGATGTCACTCCGGTAGCAAACCGCTAGGTGAGAAGTAGTACTACAAAACCACAGAAACCTTTACGAAAAGGAAATACCAAAGTGTGCAGCCATTGGCTCGGCTTCTCCATTGGATCGACACCCTTCTGATGACAATTTCCAGCTCGGAACGGCACTTTGGGCATTCTTGGGAGACTTGGCTTGTGTTCCTTTTCTACGTTCTTTGAGTGTGGAGAACAAAAAGAAGTCTGAAGGGCTAAAAGCATGGCTGTAGGGTGGAGTGGGGCAAGGTTTTCCAAGAATATCGTCCTGAGACAGCTCATCTGCAGAGTATCTAGTCGGGAGATTTCGGGAGTGAACAATGAAGACGGGGAGGAAACACTAAACTGATTGTGAATGCACAGAGCATGTTAAGGATGATTAATCATGGGGGGAGGGTTCTAAAACTGATGTGGTACAATTCTTCTTGATATGATTGAACTATTCAACTGGATGTATGTAAATTGTGTGCCAATAAATGAAAGGAAAAAAAGAATTGTGGCTTCCTACTCCCACCACCGGAGAGCAATGATGCCAAAAAAAAAAAAAAAAGAATTGTACTGACCATGACCTTCTGTGACTGTATGTCCCGGCCCACGGGACATTCAAATGTGGATCTCTGGGTCCGGAACCTGGAAGACGACGATGGGCAGGAGACGGGAAGAATGGAGGCAAGACAAGATTCTGATCAAGCCTCGTTTATTGGGGCAAAACTCAGGGTATATAAAGCCAATGGTCAGGAGTAAGGGTCACAGCTTATGCTAATGAGGTAGAGTCAACAGGGGCCAATCCTGGCCGAGTGCCAGATAAGGGAAAAAATGCGCGCAAAAGGGGCTGTAGTCCTCAACTTGGTCCAGTATGCTAATGGGGGTATACAGGAGTGAAGCGGGGGCAAGTTAAAGCAACCAATCACATATGATCTAATGGACTAAAGGTTACAACATATGTAAGCACTATAAAACAATACAAAGGTATAGTAACTAAAATGTAACACAAACAGAGCAAGCTATATAGTTTATACAAAAGGGTAAAATATAAACTAAACATAGATGCCAGGAACCGATACAGGAAAAGGCTGTGTGTGTCCCAGCATGGGATAGGTGTCCTTTGTGCGTCTGGTGGTCTTTGCTAAAGCCCTGGGACGGAAGGGATTGTTTGCAGAGCAAACAATGGCCTCTGAATCCGGCTCTCCACAGCTGTAATCATGAAGCTGAGTGATCAGAAGAGAAATTGACTGAGTGATTAATTACCAGAGAGGCAAGAAGCACAAAGAGGGAGGTGTGCTCATCTGCTCATCAACTGACCCCCATTCAGCAGATGAGAAAACTGGGGGGTTGAGGGAAGTAACCTCTCTGGGGTCCCAAGAGGAAGTCTGGGTCTGAGTGTGTGGGAGACCTAACCAGTGAAGGGGCAGGAGTGGGGGAGAGCTTGGACTCAGGAGTCAGCCTGCCAGGCCTCAACTCTCAACTCTGTCACCGGTTCCCTGTGTAACTTAGCCCATCAGGGCCCCAGGATCCCCATCTGTGACCAGGAGCAGTGCTAGTGCCTGCCTCGTGGGATTGGCAGGATCCAATGAATGAGAAGATAGAAAGTGCCTGCTCTGTGCTAATAAGTGCTTGCTGTCCCCCAATTATGATCGTCTCCCGGCCAGCTGGCCCTTTTAACCATCTGGGACATGGGCAGAGATCATTGAGTGAGGAATCCCAGGGCTTATTGCTGGAGCCAGTTCAAACAAGAGCTCCCCCCCACAACTTCCTCCTTTCCCTCTGGCTCACCCCTCAAAGGGAACTTGCGGGGAGCTTGGCTTTCAACACAGCAAAGTCAGGAAGTGGTTTTGGTTACCACATCCCCTTCCCCACTTCCTCCAGACCCCCCTGCCAATACCACCATGGAGGTTAACCAAGGCCCTGGCAGATGAGACCAAGAACAGGATATGTCCCCAGGTTCACCCTACAACCTTGACCAAGGTCCTGGCGGGGACTGTACACCCTTCCCCCAGGTGGAGGCCCCATCAGAAAGGGGAGAGGGCTGATCCTGGTGCCCTGAGTCACCAGCTGGGTGACACACAGCCCTGCAGGCTGCTATTACTAACTCCAGGCCCCCAGAGTGGGGTCAGCCTCACGAGATGAAGAGCCATTCCCATATCTAGGATGGGGAACTCCACCCCAGCATCTCCCATACCTGTCAGAGCCCCGGCAGGATGTGGGAGAGACACTGGTGTCTGGGACGAGGCAGAAAGACGTGGGCACTGCCAACCCTCGCCCTAGCAGAGGCATCCCTACCAGTGCCTGTCCCCTAACCCCACAGCCCTTCCATCCTGAGCCCCAGGGTGGTGGCAATCCCCATGCTGACTCCTTGAGGACCAAAGAATAAGTCATGCCACCCACATGTAAGTGCCGTGCACCTTTCATGGGGAAGCCATCACACGCAGACTTTGGAAGCCGCCTATCTGAGTTTAAATCCCAGCTCCTACCGTCTATTGACTCTGTGACCTCCAGCAAGTCGCTTGACCTCTCTGCGCCTCCATTTCCTCTCCTGTACAATGGGGCTGGGGGAGACTGTCCCCACTTCTGCAGGTTGTGGTAGAGACTCAATGAGCTTTGGCATCCAAATTCTTGGCTCAGTGCCCGGCACACAGCAAGCAGGTACCACACATTAGCAGTTGTGACTACGTTAATCCAAGTGCCCTGGCCTCCACTGTACAAGTTCGGGTTCATGAGCCCACTGTACGGGTGAGGCTCTGGGTCTGCCTTGAGTGCATGCGGCTGGCAAGGGGCAGAACCAGGGTTCATCCCAGAGCGGAGGCCAGCACCCTGTTCTTTCCACCCCTGTACTCTCATCCCCGTCTGCGGTACTCCCGATAGTCAGTGCATCTCGCTAGCACTGTCAGGACCTGAGCGCATCTGATTTGTGCCGCTGGGAGGGTCCTCGTTGGCCTACTGGCATCCCTGGCGTCCACGGGAGGCAGAGAGTACAGGCCATCTTCACCGATGGATCCCAGGCCCAGGGAAGGGTTTTACTTGCTCACTGTCACCCAGTTCCGCCCTTGACCGTCTGACTCCAAATCCCGTGCTCAGACCTGGGCCCTGGACTTGGTGAGAAGGAAGTCAATGGGGAAGCAGGCTGGAGAGGGAGGTCAAAGCTGGGAACCACGGGAGAGCAGGCGTGGGGTACTGGGCTGGGCTCCTAGGGAAACACAAGCAAGCAAACAAGCCCACCAGTCACCAGCCGCCAGGCAGTTGCCTCTGCCTCATGGAGACCCCACGAGTGTCAGAGCAGAGCTGGGGTCTGTGGGGTCTTCGGTGGACCATGATCGTCAACTCTGCTTTCCAAGGGGGCCTCTGGGTGAACTGCATCCTCCGACCTTTCGGTTAGCAGCCGATCTTACCCAGGGGAAAGATAGGTGGGGGTGGGCGTCCAAAAGGGAAGCCCAAGAGTCAGGACGTTGTTGGAGGGAGTCGGGGTGCCTTTCCAAGGGGTGGTTCCTGTCCAGGGGATGGGATGGTGCTGGAGCCTGTGAGGGAAAGGGGAAGGATTATGCAGCCGGGCCCGTCTCATGCTGGATGGCCCCCTGGCACCTACAGACTTGCTTGGGGTCCCAGCAAGTTGTTGTTCGACACTGCCAAATGGATTTCGACTCGTCGGGAGCCCGGGTGCCAAAGCCAGACTGTCTCATCGGGTGTGCCGGCAGCCCTCTGTGGGAAAGCAGACCCCGGGTCATTCTCCCAGGCAGGCGGTTGGAACCGCCAGACTCTCGGTGGAGAGTGCATCAGAACTCCTTCCGCAAAGCGGACACAGTCCCCACACCGTCGGGGAGCGCTGGTTTGCTAACAGAAACAGTCATGGAAAGGCTGGAGCAGAGGGGAGCTCCCATCTAGGGTGGGCCTGCGTACACAGTTGTGCCAGGGTCAGGGTGTGCCAGGGTTAGGCTGCGCCCACACCTGTTGGCCTTGAGCAGATTCCAACGGAGAGCCACTCGACAGGGGTTTCCAGGGATGCTGCCCCCTTTATGGAAGCAGGCTGCCACACCTGTCTCCTCTGAAGCAGCCTGGGTTTAAACAGCCGGTCGTTTGGTTAGCAACTGAGCCCTTCACCACTGTTTTCCCCCCGCCTCCACCCCGCAGTCCCCTTCATGGTTGGGAAAGGAAGGCCTAAATGTCTACATCTGGTTTGGCTAGCAAGGGCGGGGATAGGAGGAGGGGAGAGGCACCGGTCTTAGGGAAGCCCACTGGTAAACATCCAGCGGGCCTTCAGTCCACATTGAAGAGTGGGGGACAGAGTAGAAGGGGGGCGCTGAGAGCACACAGAGCAGCCGGGGCCATACTGTGCCCTCCTTGGGACCCTGGATATCCTCTGATGCACCCTCCAGCTCCCTGGTTCTCCTGGGGAGCACCAGGACCAACAGCAGCAGCCTCACCGGGAAACTGGCGAGAAAAACAAGTCCTCACCTACCCCCACCCCAGAACGAGTGAGTAAGCACACGCGAGGCTTGTACAGACAAGCCTGCCAGGCACCACCGTGGTGAAAGCGATACGGTGCTGCCTCACACCACTGGGAGTAGGACGGCCCTCTGATCCCGGGTCCCGCTAAAGAAGACAGAACACGGACAGACGGATATGCACGCCCGTGTTCGCCACAGTACCGTCCACAACAGCAACTTGTTGGAAACAGCCCAGCGACCCGTGCGTAAAAGAATGGATCAAGAGGTTTGGGTACATCCGCACAATGGAGTATTTACTGTCCGTGACGTGCCTCGTGACATGGATGGACCTGGAGATCAGTATGCCGAGTGAAGGTGGCCGATCGCAAAAGGGCAACTGTTCTACCAGACCACGACTCCCAGGATAATTGGAACACACACACACACACACACACACACACACACACACACACACACGAGACAAAGATTTGCATAGTAAAAAAAATGCATAGTGAAGAAACAGACTTGGGAGGGCAAGGGGGAGGAGATGAAGCCACGACTGTCAGGTTGGCAGGTATTGCTTGGGGGGAAAGAGAAAGGAAAGAAATCAAGGGGAGGACTGAGCCCCGGTGGTGCAGTGGTTGTGCGCGGGACTGCGGCCCACTGGGACGGAGGTTCAATTCCAGCAGTGGGGCTGGGCCTCCTACTCCCACCCCCGGAGAGCAGTGATGCCAAAAAAAAAAAAAGAAAGAAATCAAGGAGGAGGGAGGGCAAGAATGGGGGTGCCGATAAGTGATTTGAGATGTTGACTGCTGAAATGATCTGTGAAACGCTATACCCCCCACCACACACACACACACACACACACACACACACACACACAATGAAACAAAACACACCCAGGCTGCTAGTTGAGTCTGCTGGACGCTCTAAGCTGAGACTTGCTTCAAGCCCCACATCCCAGTTCGGGAAACTGAGGCTCTGAGAGGCTGGGCCTTACCCAAGGTCAGACAGGCAGGAGTACCAAGCTCATCAGATCGGGCGGGCACTAAGCATGTTAGACGAAGTGGATGGCCGCACCACAAGGTCCTCGCTCCCAGGACACTGAAACGGTTCACACCAGGACCTCGGCCTCCACCAATCAGAACTGGAGGCAGAAAGTACTCCCAAAAGCCCCTTTTTTTCCTGGAGGTATCATTCCCAGACTCTGCAGGCCTGCTCAGGGGCCCTAGGGACCCCTGTTCTCAAGGAATAGAGAAATATTTCAATATTTTAGCCAGACCCAACCCATATTCTGTGTGTACCAGTTGGGCACCAGGCCGGACCCCAGTGCTCTTCCCTGGAGGAAAAGACCCTGAAGCTTGGGCTGGAGGAGAGGGCTTCACGGAGACTCCAGGTATAACAAGTGTCGAAGGGAGAGGCTTGTTCAGTAGCACTTCTCAAATGGAATTAAACACCTGGGATCTTTACACAACCAGGATGTTTGGGCTACACACACACACACTGGGGTACAGTCTCCCCACACCAGTTACTGTTTTCATCTGTGATTTTCGCTCCCTGCCATGTTCGCCAACCTGCTATCCAGCCTCCACCCCCACACCGGAAAGGAAGAGACTTCACATCCCTTTCGAGACAGCGTTTCTCAAGTCCAGGGACTCAGACCAGCCTCCAACCACCTCCCAGAAGGTGAGCAGGAATGGGTCCTGAGACGGGGCTCTGGAGCTCCACCGCTTTTGAAATCTCCAAGTGGGCAGGGTCCCAGGGCCAAGACGTCAGGGTCACCCCCCCCTTGCCCCCCACCCCACCCCGGCATGGCTGAAGCAACTCAACTCTGTCCGGAAGGATCCAGAACCATTTGTACAGCTCTTCCTTCCCCTGCACTGAGGCCGCATTGCTTCAAAGAGCAGGCTCCGAAACCCAGCCCAGCCCAGGCCGCCCTCCCCGGAGAGCAGCCCCCGGGCTGCCCGGACGGACCTGCTCTGATTGCCACTGCTTCCCCTGACTCTGGGGACACCCTCATTTGGATGACATCTGCATATATTTGCATATCGCATCTCGTTGCTCCCCCACCTCCCCGCTGAGGCATGTTGGGAGGAAATGCAGCTCCCTTCTTGGCCAGGCCTGCTGCACTGTGTTTGGGGTTCACATGGCGCAGGGATTTTCCACGCACTTGAATTCCGTTCGTGGGGGTGGGTGGGGGGAGGAAGCGCTACTGTAGCCTGGCTTGGCAGGGGCACGGGGGCGGGGGGTGGACGCTCAGGAACCCACCCCCCTTCAAACTGGGGCATGAGCGACGCTGGTTTTCTCCAGTGGGGGGCACCAGCCGTGGGCCTGGAGACCACCCATCAGTTTTCCAGCTATGTCACTGAGGAAGGGGCCGGCCAGGCTGGTTCCTGAACCCGGCTGCTGTGGGTTTGAACCGTCTGGTCTTGGGTGAATGGCTTCTGTCCCTGAACCTCAGTTTCCTCACCTTTAGGATGGGCTGAAGAGTTGCTGGGCCGCTGTTTCGGGGAAGACTATTTGCCCCAAAGTGGACATGTGGAAACTGCTCAGAGGTACCTGGGAAGAAAGGCCTGGTGATTGGCAGCCGCCACTGAAACCCTAGAGAGCTTGGTCCCACCGCGACACACATCAGTCGCATGGGGAGCAGCGAACTCCCCTCAGCTGTGTTTCGGCTTTACGAGGGCAGTTGCTGCTCACCGCATAGTGAGGGGTCTTGACTTAGCCACCCAGTAATCAACTGTCTTTCCCATTCTTAGGTGACCCTTCGTGGATGTTCCAGGAACCAATCACTGCATGACTAATGACCCCCAAATGCAATGGCTTTAAAACAGCAATGGAGGCGATGGCACGGTTCTTTTTTTTTTTGGTGGTGGGGGGGGGGGCATCACTGGTCTCCGGTGGTGGGAGTAGGAGGCCCAGCCCCACTGCTGGAATTGAACCTCCGTCCCAGTGGGCCACAGTCCCGCACACAACCACTACGCCACCGGGGCTCAGCCCGATGGCATGGTTCTGGGAGGCAGTTCAGACCTTGCACAGTGGCTCGCTGGTCTCTGCTCCAGAATGTCTCCCATCACAGCTGGGGGCTGGCATGTAAACTGGAGGGTCCAAGACGGCTCCCCTCCACCTTCCTGGGATTGAGGCTGCAAGGCTGGGCTCAGTTGGGCCCCTGGGCCCTTCCCCATGTCCCCTCAGAGGCTCTCCCCGTGATGGGGAGGCCTGTAGCCCGTCTTCTGACAGAGGAGCTCAGCACTCCCAGAATCAGAATCAAAGACGGAAGCCATGGCTTCTCTGCTCGGCGGGGCCCAGACCCAGCCTCCTGTCAATTCCACCATTGCCCATCTGTCAAAGCAGACGGAGGCCAGCCTTCCTTCCAGGGGAGGGCAACAGAGCCCACCTCCAGAAGGGAGACTTGTTGCAGAAAATATCACTGTCCTTGCTCTGCTGGAGAGATGGGGGGGGGGGTGCAATTTCCCTTTGACATCCAGGATGCAGACATGAGACTGAGCTGGCACCATAGAAGTCTGTCACTCAGTACTCTGACTCTTCAGAAACGGCGCCCCTACCTCACAAGTAAGAGGTGGCATTAAGAGCCCAATGTGCGGCAGCAGCCCTGGGATTCCCACCGGCTGTCCCTGTAGCAGGTCCCTGATTCTGGTCGCCGCGACCCCTCACCTGGCCTCCAGCTCACTTCTGAGTCTGGCCTCCAGCCTCCACGCCCACACTAAGCCCCCACAGCCCTTCCAGTGCATCCCTCTTGGCTGAAGTTTGCTGAAGCCGGCTTTGATTGCCAGTAACCAAGGAACTGAATTGACACAAGGACCATTCTCGCCCTCCTCCTCTTCCTCCTCTTCCCCTCTCCCTCCTCCTTTTCTTTCTCTTTCCTAATCCCCTGAATGCCCAAGCACCACCAAGCACTTTATTTCCAAAAAGCCTTCAGGAAGTCACCCTCTCCAGGTCCCCTTGACACTTCCAGCTCAAGGTGGGTCAAGTCCATTCCCCCCCCAGCCCTGCTACTCTTCCTGCCTTCTATGCAGGGCACCTCACTTCCCAGACCCCCAATTTTCCAATCAGCGGTGTAGGCTGGAGAGGCCTCTACTCCATCCCGTCCATCCTTGGCGGATTCACTGCCATGGCTTCAGGGAGCTTCTCGCCCACCACTCTCCCCTGCCCCCCTCCCCCACCTGCTCATGCATTAGTTCAGCCTCCACAGGTACCCAGAACCCACACTCCAGATCCGTCCTCTGGGTCAGCTCTCCCTGACCACGCGCAGAACCTTGTCATAGTTGACTAGGGCCCCCAGAATCAAGTCTGAACTCTCAGACAGCCAGGGCCCTGCCAAACGAGTGCAATCCCAGCCAGGAAGAAATGGTAGCAGGGTATCCTCTTGGTAACAGCTGTTGGCCACCATGTTGGCCCCTGGTTCCTGGAAACCCTGAGCCTCTACGGTCCATAGGGGCTTTCATTGGCTGAATTTGAGGAGTGAATAGCCAGGTCTTTCTTCCAAGTCCCTTTTAATCTACAAGCTCTGCTGAAACTTGTTTGGCACCACAGCAGTGCTCTTCAGCCCCTCCTACAGGCGAGCAACTGAAGGTTCAGGGAAGGAAGCCATTGACCCCAGACCGTGGTGGTGGCTGCACATGAAGGACAGAGCTTGGGAATTGAACCTGGACCTCCTGGGATGGTGCAGGCAAGACTATCACGCAGGCCCTGTGTTTAAAAGCACACTTCTCTCGGGCCAGTGGCCGGTGTGTGCTCAGCTAACAGTGCTACGCAAGGCCTGGTGACCTGCCTGCGTCAAGGTCATGCCGAGCAAACCCCGCAGAGAGGTTCTTCTCTGAGACAGGAGGGGTCCCCCTGAGTCGTAATCAACTTGACCACAGCAGGTTCGGGGTGTCAGTTCAGTCCTCCCAGCGTCCCCTGGAAGCTCACTGTCCACAAAGTGAAGCTGCCCCACGGAGTTTCAAGGGCTTTTATCTTTGGGGAAACAGATCAAACCTTTTCGCCTTTGAAGCTACAGATGGGTTTGAATCACTGGCCTTTGGGTTAGCAGTCCAGTGCTCGTAACCGGTGAACCACGAGGGCTCTGAAGGAACTTGCCAGAGATGCGGACTCCCCGGTGGACCCCTGCCCTCCCCAGTAGTTCGCCCTGGGTCGATCCTGGGCACTTTCTTGTGTGTGTGTGTGTGTGTGTGTGTGTGTGTGTGAAAAAGCTTTATATAAAGAATAATTGTATGTTAAGAAAACATCCCAGTCCAGATCAAGTCCCTGAGTCGGATATTTGCCCATATGTCCGATACCAATCTATAAATTCCTCTTCAAACTCACACAACACATGCAATGATGCTGAGTGCCAGAAGATCACAGGCTAGTGGGTGGATCTAGTGACAGTGGAAGCATCTCAATGCTGGCATGGGTCTCCATGTGGCTCCTCAAGCTCCCAGGCCTCTGGTTCCCTCAGCCTAGCTCCATGGGTCTCTGAAATGAAGACAGGAGCCTTGGTGGCAAAGTAGTTACGAGTTGGGCTGCAGTCCTCAAAATCAGCAGTTCGAAACCACCAGTCACTTCGAGGGAGAAGGACAGGGCTCTCCACTCCACTCAGACGGCCCTGATCTCAACAGCCAGGGCCACGCACAGTGCAGGCAGGAAGCCAGGAGGAGAGCCCGGTGCACATTCTGAACCCACAGGGGGACTTTCCAGCGCCCACAGGGGGACTCGGAGGAGCAGGCCTTTGGGTCACCTTCTGGGGCCAGAAACGTGACTGGATCCTGGCAGAACCGCAGCATTCTCAGGAGTCTGGGACCCAGAGCAGATGACAAGTCTAGCCGCCCAATTGAACTAGGCTTTCCTGGGGCGACTGCGGCTGGCTGCTCCACCGGCAGGTACCGGTACTGAAAGCCAATGCAAAGATTGCTCAGTGGCTCCCTGGTGGGAGAGGCTGGTGTTAGGCTTTCATTTCCATGCTGCAGACATGACTGGAGCTCCTGCTGGGGGCTGGGCCTCTGGAGTTCCACAAGCCCCGCGCTGGGACCTGCAGCAGTTCAGAATCCAGGAAGGAAGGTCGGCCACAAAGAGACGCAGCAGTCAGCATGGACAGGCCAGCAGCACCCTCCCCTCCCCACCCCACCCCCTCTTAGCCACACTCAGCCCTGAGCTTCCGTTCCCGGAGCGTGTCAGGCTCCGGGTCACAGGACCCACCGACCGTCAGCACTTCCACGACTCTGCCCAGCTGCAGCTTACTCATGCTCCGTGCTGTCCATCTCCGCGGCGAGGGCTCCGCTTCCAGGAAAGGGCCACTGACCACCTCACCACCTCGACCTGGGAAAGGGCCGGCGGGTGTGCTCCCACGATGCCCGCCCCCATCCACCACATCCCCTCACGTGGCATTTCCCCCAGTCCAGAGGGCACAGGTTGAGCTGCTCATCTCCCCGCCCCCTCCGCACTGCAGGTTGAGGACAGCCTTACATGGCGGTCCCCTGACCTCTCACTGGGCACTTTCCGAAGCCTGTATGTAACTTACCTGTTCATTGAACCCCTGGGGGCCTTTCGACCCTATCTTGTTGGGTCCCTCTGAGTCGTTGTCAACTCAATGGCAGGGAGCCTGGGTTTGGGTTTTGAGATCCTTGACGCTACCCAAGGAGGTGGATTTGCTGTCTCACAGAGAGGGAACTAGAGGCACAGAGACAGTAAGTAAGTCGCCTGAGGTCACACAGCTCATAAGCGACAGGGATTCAAGGACTGGAAGTGGAGGTGGGGGGAGGGAGGGCTAACTCCGTGGAGGGGAGGTCAGAGGTCTAAGAAACATGCCCAAAGGCAAAACCCCAAGCCAAAAGTTAAAGGGCGACTAGAAGTTTGCCCTGGGACAAGGAGGAACAGGGCTCTGCAGACGGAATGACATCCAATCTGAGCCCCAGTCAGTAGGCCGAGAGCTGTGCCACTCATCAAAAGGTTGAAGGTTCCAGGCCACCTGGAGGCACTTGGGCACATGGGCAGACGGACCTGGCCATGAACTTCTGAAAAATTGGCCATTGTCCACCCGGGGAGGCACGGTTCTCCTCAGATACACGGGGTGGAGTGGGGGGTTCATCAGGGGTCTCCCTGTCTGCTTGGGTTTTCCTGAAGGCAACAGACGGCATTCCAGACATTGGAGCATAGACAGGGAAAGCCCCATACGATGTCAGGACTGAGTCATTGGCAGGGCGAGTGGGGTGGGGTGGGGTGGGTTCCACACACCTGACATACCTGGGGCTTCCTCTGGCAGGGACTGGACGGTCTCTTCTTCAAAGCAGCCCGGAGCCAGCACACCCCAAGGCAGGTGTGGGTGCTGAGTTGACCTGGAGCCCGTGGGGAGTGCCAGGAACCCATCTCTCCCCCGGACAAAGCAACCCTGGATCCCTCTTCAGGGTCTCCACAGTCTAACCCACAGACTCTGGCAGCCTCCCCTTCTCTCGAGCTTCCACAGCTTCAGAGCGCGCCTCCGACGTGGGGCCCAAGTCACACAGATGAAGACGGTGTGCTGTTGGCGAGCCCAGCTCCAGGCCCTCTCCCTGGTCTGCCTTTCCCGTCTCTGCCGGAGTCTGTTTGTCCTCCTAGCGCAGAGAGAGTCCCTGGACTCACGTCGGATCCAGCCAGCATGCTGGACAGTTGGGCAAACGGAGCCTCAGAGGGAAAAAGGGGTTTGCCGAGGATAGCCCTCTGGGTCAGGGCCAGGGCCTGGGCATTGCCTGGGGTTCTCCTCTCTCTCACAGGGCCATCTCCCCTGCCTTCCCTACCCTTCCTCTCCAGCTCCCATCTGGAAGGCTCTTCCTCCTCATTTGTTGGCAGCATCCAGACACCCAGACATTCATTCATTCTATCAGCAGATCTTCCCTGGGCTCCCCTGGGCAGGGCCCAGAGTGGGAGCCCTGACCTCGGGCAGTGAGAGGCCAGCTGCCCGGCTGTCTTGCTAAACAAAAAACAGTTCTCAAGTGGATTCCAACTCACACACCCCTGCCTCCTTCCCCACTGCCACGAGTGATGCGAGGTTTAAACTGACAACCTACTCTGCGCCACCACCGAGGGGCCTTGGTAGTCTGAGGACAGCGGTGTTCAACCTGTGGGTTGAGCCTGCAGCCCCCAGCAGCCAGGAGAGGGGAGCACGGGACAGAGCTGGCGGAAGGAGCCAGCCAGGTCACCGAGACCCCTTGGTTTCCGATTTCTGGCCTCCAGATCTTTCTGCTGCGGCCCTAGCGAGGGGCGGATGCAGGCCCTTCAGAGGAAAGTTGGAGCTACGAAACCTTTCCTTCCCCCACCCCCACTCTTGCGAAGCATCCCTGAAACCATCTCATCACAGAAAAGCACCAGCCGCAGCCGCTGCTGCATCAGAGTCACCTGGGGAGCTGGAAAAAAAAAAAGCCGAATCCCAGACAGAGCAAGCACTGCAGGGACAGAATAGGGAGGCCAGAAATAGACCCAAATCCACTGGGGAATTCAGCCTATGGCTAAGGCGGCAGTTCATTGGGGGGGTGGGGG
>PVJH01029678.1:0-25736 GCA_004026705.1 Nesogale talazaci | reverse complement strand
AACATGGGAAACTTAGGATAGATGATCCATCAAGACTAGTGATGGGAGTGGTAATACCAGGAGGGTGGAGGGATGGAGGAATGGAGAGGGAGAGCCAACTTCAGGGATCTACACGTAGCCTCCTCTCTGGGGCACGGACAACAGGGAAGTGAGTGTTGGGACACATTGTACAGTGTACAGGATGAAAAAATAATTTGTAGGGCTGAGCCCCGGTGGCGTAGTGGTTGTGCGCGGGACTTCGGCCCACTGGGACAGAGGTTCAATTCCAGCAGTGGGGCTGGGCCTCCTACTCCCACCGCCAGAGAGCAGTGATGCCAAAAAAAAAAAGAAAAATAATTTGTAAATTACTAAGGGTTCAAGGGGAAGGGGGGGAGGAAAGGTAATATAGGGAGCTGATACTGGGGGCCTGGAGGGAGGGAGAATGTTTTGAGAGTGATGATGGCAATGGGTGTGTAAAAGTGGCCTGCACACAACTGATGTTGTTAGGAATTGTGATGGGAGTTGTAGGGGCCCCCCAATAAAATGATTCATTAAAAAAAGGGGGGGAGGGGAAAGGGGAGTTTTTTTTGTTTTTTTAAAAGAGGAGCTTGTACCAAGGGCTCAAGTGGAAAATATTGGGAAATGTATGTGGAAACGTGTGCAAATGTGCTTGATACAAATGATGTACTGAATGTTGTAGTAGCTGTAAGAGCCCCCAATAAAATTTTTAAAAATGCATTTAACAAAAAAAAAATTAGCCAAAAAGATTAAATAATACAGGACAAAAAACAATACAACTCTTACATATTAAAAAAAAAAAGTATATAGCTCAAAATTCTTATTTATTAAGTCAATAATCTCATTCAGCAATAAGATATTTAATTAGCATTTCAGTCAGATGATTAAAAACCCTCTAAGAACTTACATTAAAATATTTTATAATCTACAATAAATTAGAAAAAAATCCAAAACTATTGTTTTTGAGAATTTTCCAATTAATTATATTTTCTGCATTATTTTCACGTTCTAAAGCAGATGTTAGTCAATTATGTTAATGAACCTTTGTGTTACTTGAATCATGGCTGTTGCATTGTTCATTAATGAGATAAAATAAGTTTCACAAGTAAAAAAAAAAAAAAAGAAGGACCCCCTTTGGGTCCCCTGAGGGCCCTCAGGAGGAAGACAGCACCACTTCCTGTCCCCTCCTCTGTCCTGGATTCCTGCTCAGGTGACTGGGTACTTGCTGCTGGAGGAGCCAACAGAGGGGCAGGCAGCCCTGCCACCTGGAGCCACCCCACGCATCCAGTGCCGGGGCAGGGGGAGGGGAGTGTTGCCGGAGCTACCTGAGAAAATGGCAGAGGCGGTGGGAGGGTCCCATGTGTTTGGTGATGGGGGGGAAGAGAGGGAGTGGAGGAGGAAATGGAGAGACATAGAGAAGAGAGAGAGGGGGAGACACAGGGAGAAACGGAGAGGAGCAGAGACACAGATGGGAAGAGATGGAGACGGGAGCATCAGGGCCCGGCAGGAGCAAGGGGGTGGGGGGAAGGCAGGTCTGATTCAGAGAGGTGGTCCCCAGGGGTGGGGGTGGCCAGGGCCTGTCTGATCTACAGAGCTTGTTTTGTCCCCGGGCAGAGGTGAGGGAGGTAATTCCAACCATGGGGCACTCAGGGGGCTTGAGGCGGATCCCATGGGAACCCAGTGGGATCTCCCCGGAGTAAGTCCTGAAGTGAGGAGAAGCCACCAGGGGAACAGGACCCTGAGAGGTGCTGGCCACAACTCCCTGATCCCTGCTGACCAAACAGGGGCACATTACTTTGTGTGGACGGGTCTGGGCTTCAGTCTGTTTTAGACAGACACAATGACTGTGTGGGTCCCGCGTGGTGGGCCTGAAGCCTGGCCACAATGGGTCCCTGACCCAGCCACACCAGCAGCCCCCCACCCCACCCTGTGCCCCTCATGCCCTTCTGTGAGATTCTTTAATGAGAGTGAGACTTCAAGGGCCTCTCCAGTCCAAGTGGATCTTCTATATAAATATATATATATGTATATATATATATGTATATATATATATATATATGCATCACTGCCCTGGTGGGAGTAGGAAGTCCAGACTTGCTCCTGGAGAACTGCTGCTGGATTTGAACCACCAACCCAGTGGGCTGCAGTCCCGCTGCACACAACCACTACGCCACCGGGGCTCAGCCTGGATCTTCTAGATTTTTTTTTCTAGCTTTATCTCTATTTACAAACCTGCCATGCTGGGACTGCTGCTCTGACCCGAGCATGCGTGTGCGTGTGGGTGTGAGAGTTAATGTGTGGGAGGCTGCTGGGGCCTCTGTCCATGAGGGGGGGGCCACTGCTGGTGTGCAGCGTCCCGGGGCCAAGGCTCAGGATTCCAGGGGAGCGGGCCCCAGTACCGTGGTCCCCAGAGAAGGGCCCCTGGTGGTGGAAGAGGGTAAGGCCGGCGGGTGGCTCCCTGCCCACCTCCTCCTGGCCTGGGGGCTCCTGAGAGGAGCCTGTTCCTGCTGGCACCAGGACACAGGGGGAGCCCTGGGCAGCCTTGACTCCACACCGTCGGGGGTACAGGTACCTCGCCACCTTGCTGAAGGGCACGAAGTCACACGTGTTGGTAATTTCAGTGTTTGCATTTAAGGTAGGGCCAGGGAACAGAGAACCGGGCAGTGGAAGGAGGAGGGTCCAGGAGAACAGTTTGTGACCGCGCAGAGCAGGAGCCAGTGAGTCTGGGCACCACCCAGGGCAGCCTCCTCTGCCTGCAGCTCCAGGTCGGCTGGCTCTCGGTGGTGCGGCAGTGGCAGTCCTGGGGGGCGGGCTGGCAGGGCCAATCACACTTCATTGGGGTCACTGGGACAGCTGGCCACATACTGTCTCCTTCCCTGAGGAGGAGGGAGGAGTGAGGGTCACGCTCAAACACTCCCCCCAGACACTCCCACACTGCTTAGTCACGATATATCCACACTCCTGCTCAGACATGCCCACACGTGAGGGGCACCCACCAAACCCAGAACGTGCTGGCCAGAGCGGAGCTTTCATCAAGTGCATTCTCCCTGCTCGGGTCCTTTCTTGGCACAGTGGATTTTTTCATAAAAACAGCCTCACTGGAGGCTGAGCCCCGGTGGCGTAGTGGTTGTGCGCGGGACTGCAGCCCACTGGGTTGGAGGTTCAAATCCAGCAGCGGGGGTGGGCCTCCTACTCCCAGCACCAGAGAGCAGTGATGCCCCCAAACAAACAAAAACAGCTTCACTGGAACCTCATCTTTTTGAGGGTGGGTTTAAGAGAACAGTGCGGCCGTGAAATGTTTCCTGCTCCGGAAACACTGCAGACACTGTGGAGATGTGGGCCCAGCTGACGAGGACCGTGCCCTGGAGGGACGTCTTCCTCTTCCACAAAGGGTGAAATGTTGATGGAGGACAAACTGCGTCCCGGACGTCCGCCAACTTCCAAAATGGACAAACATGTCAACTTGTGGGACATTTGGAGTTCCTTCCACCAGGTCAGGCTGTTAATCAAGCCTCCTATTTAGAGGTTCTGAAAAGATTGTGTGCGACTAGAGACCTGCCGCGTGGCAGACGGGGGACCGGTTGTGCCGCACGACAATCCGCCTGCGCACGCAGCCTCTCGGTGCGCCAGTCGGGGACATGAGCAGCACGCCTCTCTTGCCCACTCATCCGACTCCCCTGGCCCTGCTCAGCGCACCTTCTTTTTGTTTCCTCGAATGAAGAGGGACGTGGATTTGATGATGGAGAAAAGTGAAGAAGAAATTGAGGGAGGTGCTGTCCGCCATCCAGGCAGATGATTTTGAAAAATGTTTCCAAGAATGGAATCACAGAATTGACAAATGTATTAAGGGTAGTGGAGAGTACTTTGAAGGTGATAAGGTTGTTCTGTAAACAAAATTTAAGTACCTAGCTTTGAAAAAAACTCCGTATTTCTGGGTACCTTGTCATATACCAACCACATATACACACACTCACAACTTCCCCACACACATCCGCATCACACACACACACTCCATACGTACTGTACAGACACGCTCACGCGCACACACCCAGACATGCCCACACATGCCACACACAGGTACTGCACACGCACACACCCCCCCAAACTCACATGCTCAGACACACTCATACACCCACACTGCTGACCCAGGCTGAAGACACTACCTCACACACTCGCACAGTCATAAGGCACACGGACATACACACACTCAGCCACACCCACAGAATCACACACACAGTGCACAGTCACCCTGACATTCCCACGTGTTTAACCCATACTGCGTGCACAAGGCACTGCACACATTCAGACAGCCCCACCCCGCACATTCACGTCCACTCACGCCTGCCCACGCTGTCAAAACAGGCAATGCACACTCACATTCAGATACTCTCACACAGCACAAGACACTGCCACACTTGTGCACGTGCTCAGACGTGCCCACAGGGCTCGCAGAAACGACACTCTCATACACCAAGGTGCACACACTCACACTCTCCCATGTGCTCAGATCGCTCAAAGGCTACTCAGCTCCACACATTCACAAATCCACCCGCGCACACTCAGGACCCCCTCCCCAGCCCAGGGAAGCTGAACCCCTGCTCTTCAAGGGCATCCCTGGGACTGGCGGGGAAGCAGGACTTGCAGAGTCCTGTCCCCTGTCCTCAGAGTGTCCCAGGGATAAGTGCAGTGGGGCTGGGGCCTGGCCTCGACCCGTACCTGTTTCCAGGCATAGAAGCACAACAATAATCCCAAGACCACAATCAGCAGCAAGACACTGGGCATGGTGATGTGCTGGCGTGCCAGCGGAGGCTTCTGGGTAGCTGGGGGTCCATTCACAGCACTGCTCACGGCCAGGGGCGCTGCCAGAGATGGAGCAAGCGGTTACGCCCCTCAGTGAGCTGGGCCGGTGTGGGCCCCACTCCCTCAGAGAGCCTCGTCCACACACCTCTCAACGGGGCTCCCAGGGGGACGGTGAGGGCTGAGGGTGTGCAGGTTTCCAGTGACATTGGGGGCGGGCAGCCCCGGGAGAGTCACTGTGGAGGGCAGTGTGTACCTGGTAGTGGGCTGGGGGGCTGTGCAGGGAGGTGGGGCCGGCTGGGCAGAGGGTGCCATGAACCCCGATGGATCTAGGGGCAGTGACAGGAGACTGGGAGTGACAGCTGGGGGCCCTCCCTAGATGGTGCAGTCTGTCTCAAGTAATTAGGAGCCCTGCCCAATTCTGTCCCCACGCCCTTCAGCCCCACTCCCTACTCTAGTCTCCAGCCCCCCAACCAGGTGCCCTGCCTGGCACGCTGTCCTATGAGTAGGGAGCCACGCCCCCCACTCCGGTCCCTTGTCTGGAGCCACGCCCCTCTCAAGGAGCCACACCACGCCCCCTCCGAGAGCCACGCCCCCTCGGCCACACTCCAATGACCTCACCGGTGACATTCAGCCTGGTGGTGGTAAAGTTGATCTGACGGCCTTCCAGCATCCACACATACTCCCCGGCCTGCGAGAACTGTGCCTCCTTGATCAGCAGTCTGGCCTCCTGTCCTTGGACCTGCAGCTGCCAGCCCTCGCGCGAGTCGTTTCCGGCGACGTTTTGGAAGATCATCCGGCTGCGCCACTGGTTACGCAGTTCGACCGTCACTCGAGAGAAAGTGTTGTTGATGCGGCAGACCATGACGACTTGCGAGCCCAGCAGCACCTCAACGTCTGTAGGGCTGCATTTGGCGTGGTCCCAGACTGTGGGGGGACAGGTCATGCGCTGAGCCCAGGGTTTCCCCGCCCCGTCCCCACCGAGGGGCTCACGCGTGCTCCAACAGCGACCGGGAGGGGGCACCTCCGAGCGCCATCAGGGTTCCAGAGCTAAGGGGGGGCCGCGGGGCGCTGGGGCGAGCTGGGCCTCCAGGGTCCCACCCGCCCCTTCGGAGGCCACAGGGCCCACCTCAGGCGGGGAGCGGGGGAGCGGCGCCTGCACAGAGACCCTGGAAGCAGGCCCTGGGAGGAGCAGCAGGAAACGGACCGTGGGAGCTATGCCCGGCTGAGGGCTGGACTTGCAGGAGGACTTGCAGGAGGACTTGCAGGAGGACTTACGCGGGGGGGGGGGGGGGGGGGGGGGGGGGGGGGGGGGGGGGGGGGGGGGGGGGGGGGGGGGGGGGGGGGGGGGGGGGGGGGGGGGGGGGGGGGGGGGGGGGGGGGGGGGGGGGGGGGGGGGGGGGGGGGGGGGGGGGGGGGGGGGGGGGGGGGGGGGGGGGGGGGGGGGGGGGGGCGTGGAGCAGGAAACACAGGGAAGTGGGGCGGGGCTTCGGGAGACCCCAGCGCAGGGGCCCTTCCCACAGCGGTTTCACTGCCCAACGGACGAGGCCCAGCAGCAGGAGGCTGGTGCATGCCCTCTCCCAACACGCCCCAGACGCGACCAGCACTGGCCTCCCCCACGTGCTGAGCGTAGGGCAGCCCTGCCCCACCACCCACTCAGTGCCCGCGAGGGGCTGCGCCTGGCTCTGCCTGAGCGTGCACCGACGACGGACCAGCACGCATCCCGTGTCCGTCCCAGTGCTGTGTCACCGACGGGGCGGGGCCGCGCGGAGTTCCGAGGGCAGCGGGCAGCCGTGCGGTCGCCCGGGCCAGCAGCAGACTCACCTGTGTTGACGACAGTGGTCGTTTGCTGGTCCCCGGACTTGACTCCTGGGTGAAGGGCGCCCGCACCTGCAGGACGGCGCATGCTGACCTCAGGGCTGCCCATGTGTCCCCTGCCCGCACTCGTGGGACCCAGCCTGGCCAAGACCCCGCCCCGCCCCGCGCGCCGCGGCAGCCGCCCTCCGTGCAGGGCTCCGTGCGGCCACTAGAGGGAGCGCCGGCAGCAAAAGCAGCCAGGCCGGAGGCTCCAACCTGGGCAGGTGGGCACCCTTCAGAGGGGACAAGCCACACTTTGCCCTCAAGGTCTTTGCTCTTTTTGACCAGTCCGAACAGAGGTCCCACCTGCCAGGGCTCAACTTCTGACAAAAGAAACAAGGCGGGGCTGCTAACTGCATGGCGGGCAGCTCCAGGAGGAATGGCCATTGCAAACCCTGCCGCCCAGTCCTACTGGACACCGGCCTGCGCCAGAGCCCACATCTGTTCCTCGGTGAGGGCAGCAGGTGGGACCCCCAGGCTAAGCAGGAGACTTCCTGCTTTTGCCCCCAACCCCCTGGGACATTCAAGTGCCACTGCCCCTCTGCCAGGCATGGAGGGCTAGAGACTCGGTCTGGGACTGTCCTAGGGACTTCTGGTCACCTGGACCTCCTGCTCTGATCCAGGCCTCCCGCCTCCCTACACATAGGCTCTCCTGGAACTTTAAAGGCATTCCCAAGCCCCCAACCCCAGTCTCCACTTGGTTGGTTTGGAGTGTGCCTCACCTCTGGGGGGGTCTTGAGAAGGCTGTGGTTGGAGCCTGGGAAGCCAGGTGGGAACTCATCTTAGCCAAGGACCCACTATGGGATCCTGCTGACACTGCCTGAGACCCTGGCCCTCTGTGGCCCCTCATCTACATCTCCCTCCTGCCTAGGAAGGGGCCCTGCAGCAGCAGTCACCCCAGGGTGGACTCAGGCTCCTATCCACACTCCCCATCCTAGGTTACTCCTGGGGCTCAGACGGCACGACCTTACCTTTGTGCTGTACACTCAAGATGGTGACCATCAGCACCTTAAACATGCCAGGGCCCCAGCGGGGTGCCCGGAGTGAGGTGGGCATGGCCGGAGACTGGCTGGAGACGAGCCTGGGGCTCCCTTGTCCTTTCACTGGTTGTTGGGGCACTCCTGGAGGAGAGAAAGCTGGTGGACCCGGGGCCGGGAAGCCTGCGGTCCAGGCTGCATCCTGGCCAGCACACCTGGGATGCCCAAGGCTGGCCTGGAAGGACAGCCCCTGCGTGCCTGACCCTCTCCCTCCCTCCCGACGTCAGACTCAGGGATGCCTCTGCTACGTGGAAAAGCCCTTCCCCGGTGAGGCAGACTTTTTGCCTGCACACCAAACTGCTGGAGGGTCGAATCCATCAGAAGCCATGCTGACCTAGCTTCCTGACGAGAGCTCAGTGGCAGGTGGCTCCACTCTGCCAGGCTCATGGGCAGTGTCTCCTAGCTAGGCCACAGAGGCTGGGCCAGCGTCACTACAGTCCAAGCCCGAGCCAAGCCCGTCTGACGCAGGCTCAGGCTCATAAAGCCCGTGGACCGATCATCGACGGGTTGGACTTTGATGCACGTGCTGACTAATACAGAAGAGAAAGAAAGCCAGGTGACATCACCTTCAGACTGGGAGCCACTCAGCTAAGGCTCAGTGGTCATCCCAGGGCTGAGCTGTTTGTCACAGTGGAGACAGGAGGCAGCTCCGTGGGTGCGTCCAGGGCCCCAGGCCAGCATCTGCCAGGCTCCGCCCGCAGTCAGAGCCACAGCGCTGTCTACTCATTCTGGTCCCTCCCACCTGCCGCTCGGTGAGGCCACTGCTGGGACTAACGGAACTGCCTCCTAGGCTCCTGTCCAGAGGTTGGGGGTCCATGCCCGGGCGAAGGTGCCCAAGAGAATGCGACCTGACAGACATTCTGTTGAGGAGGGACTCTTGTGGGATGAGCTGGCCCCATGAAGCCCTGGAAGAAACACTACTCTCACACAGGGATGACCGGCCGAAGACTGAAGGCCAAGTCACTCGGTGTCCGTGGGGTCCTGAGCATCCCCAGGCAAGGACACCCAGGAGCAGGAGCAGGGGACAGAGCCCAGGAGAGGGGCTGGGGACCCTCATGGATAACGGGCAAATGGTGGTTTCTCAGAGCATACACTCTCTCTCTACACACACACACACACACACACACACACACACACACACGGCCCGCACTGCTCCCATCCTCGGTCACGCTGCCTGCACATGCGCAGAAAAGCGGGAGAGCCACACGATGGGAGGGGCGCTGGAGGGTCCTGAGCGGCCCGCGCACACGGGAGTACACACCTGCTATGTGTGTGCGTGCAAAATGTGTACCCCTGAGTGTGCACGCAGGTGCGTGCATCCATGCACAGGTGAGCTGTTGAGGGTGTGTGCGTGCTCAGGCGTGAGCGTGCTCGTGAGCCGGTGGATGCACGCACAGGTGTGCATGCTGGTGGGGATGTGGGCATGCACGTATGTCTGGGAGTGTGAGGTCTGCACATGAGCCGGCTGTGTGTGCCTGTGGCGTGCGCCCTCAGGGGGGTGCAAATCGATGAGTGTGCAGACGTGAAAGCGCGTGAGCCCATGGATGTGGGGGTGGTCGGGGCAGCCAGTGTGATTAGGGGTGTGTGTGTATGAGTAGCTGAGTGTGTGTAGCATTTTAAGTGTGCGTGCGTGGAGACTGTTTCTCCAGGAGCCCTGACGGCATGGGGCGCGCTGCGGTTTTGTATGGTGGACGCTTGAAGCCCACCAGGCTTGGTAGGGATCCCGCCCCCCCTCGCCCCCCCCCACTCCCGTCCCCAGCACCCGCGCAGCAGCCCCCATGGATCCCCAGTAGAGGAATGAGCGTCGGAAAGTGCCCAGTCGCTAGTCTCCACCTGGCCTGGCCACCCCTGGCCACCCTGCTCCTTGGCCGCTAGCGCCCTTCCCTGTGAGCGCCTAGACTCCCAGTGCGTCCTGCACCTCCCGCGCCCCTCACACTGCCTCTCGCACCCCTCGTTCCTCACTCCTCCTTCGCCCCTTCCCCACACTCATGTGCCCCAGGAGTCGGGATTGGAGACTGAGCCACGCACGGGCTGCGGTTCTGGTTGGGACCTGCGAGGAAGCCCCTTCGGTCACTTACCTAGGACGCCAGTGTCCCCTACAGCCGGCACTCCCCACGACCCCTCGGCGCACTGGGGAGCAGAGGCTGGAGCTCCGGATTTTGGGTAGAGGAGAGCGGGTCACCCTCAGCATCACTGAGTCCAGCGCAGACCTTCGATGACCCCGCCGAGGCCCGGCGCCGCCTCCCCTGCGCTGCAGCTCCTCGCGCGCCGCGCCGGCGGGGACTACCTTCCCCGGGCGGCGATCCCGGGCCTCCCTAGCGCGGCGAAACCGAAACGAGAGGTGGGCGGGACCAGGATTTCTGGCGGCGACCGGCCGTCTTGGAGGAAGGCAGTTTCAGGAACTACCCCAGATTCGCAGAAACGATTTGCGCCTGCTGCTTGGGAGCGCCACTGTTTGCGGTCACGGTCGAAGGCTGCGCTCCAGGTGGAGAGATGGTTTGGGGGATTCCCTGCGCTTCCCACCGGTCGGGAGGGTCACCTGGGTGCAGGTGGTGGCATGCCCGCAGTGCCGCACGTACTCAAACGGGCGCACACCCACACAGGCGAGAGGCGCGCTAGCGCACACGCACACACACACAGAGCTTTGGACATGTACATACAGAGAGGCGTGTGTGCATGTTCACAGGCACACATACATGCAAACGTGGTCACTCATGCAAGCTCACACATACACACATATGGGTGTGAACATATACACAGACATGGGAATGCACATACACATGCAAACATGAACACCCACACATGTGAGCATGTGCATGCATAGACAGATGAGCAAATGTGATCATGTGTGTGGACACATGTGAATACGCACACGAGTGCACTCTCACATGCACATGCATGTGGTCACAATTACAGGCCCAGGTGTGAGCATGCTCACACTCACGCAAGTCTGGGGAACCCTCCATTTGCGGGGCTGGCCGAGGAGGGGCCCACGAGGCCCTGCCCTGACTGGAAGGTGGCCAGTCAGGACCCCTGGTGCTCTGAGGCGGGAGCACGAGACCACTGGCTCTCCCAGGGACAGCCCAAAGGGGTGGGTTTCTGCTCTGTCCCTCAGGCAGGGGCGCGCAAGGCGAATGGTTTTGAGTTTGGTTTATGGGGGGGGGCACAGGGAACACGCATGGCGGCCCCCTGAGGCTGCAGGAGGCGGACACAGCCCAGGCCTTGCTGTTCCTCAGGAGGGAGAAGGCTTGCTTGGCGGGTAGATGTGACCCAGCGGAGGGCAGGGCATGACCGGGCAGGCGAGGGCCAGGACTTTGCCTGTCGGGTGACTGCACCAGAGTCTGTGTACTCCCGTCCACTGTTTAAAAACAAAACTACTTTATTCTGAGACCTGCAGACGTGTGCGATAAGTGCAATCAAAGGTTATAACAACATGTAACAAAAGAGTCACGTGTGCATGGGCACCGGGCTCTGCCCTGACAGCCCGTCTCCTCCGTGGTGAGGCTTCCGTGCCCCCCTGCACAGCGGGGGGGGGGCTCCCTTGGCATGTGGAGGGCACACTTGATTGATTTGCTACTTTTTCTTTTCCTGGGGGTTGGGGTACAAATTCCAGGGAAATTCCCTGCTTCGGACTGGTGTATCACCAGGAAAGTTTCACTTTCCTTCAGGGTTTGTAGATCTCGGCTCCGTCTCCGATCTTTGAGTGCCCTGAGATGTGGGGTTTCCCGGCCATCTTTCATAACGTCATAAAAATAAAAAAAATACATACTTGTTATTTTTCCCTCTTATTTTGCTATTGACTTGAAATATTCTAACTTCTACCCTTATGTTCTGGGGGCTCCCTTGTGAGGTCTGGGGGTGGCTGAGCGCTTTTACAGATCACTGGCATTTTCCTCAGTTCCTGAAGCTAGAAATGGGCAGGGGTTCCCTACTGGGACAGGGGCTCCCTTTCTTTCTTTTTTTTTAATTTTTTATTTTATTTTATTTTTATTTTTCTGAGGGGGGGGCATCACTGCTCTCCGGTGGTGGGAGTAGGAGGCCCAGCCCCACTGCTGGAATTGAACCTCCGTCCCAGTAGACCGCAGTCCCGCACACAACCACTACGCCACCGGGGCTCAGCCCCCTTTCTTTCTTTTAAAAGCAATCATTTTATTGGGCGCCCGTACAGCTCTCATCACAATCCACGCTGCTTCCATGGTGTCCAGCATACCTGTGCATTTGTTGGCCTCATCACTCAACACCTTCGCTTTCTTCCTAAGCCCCTGGTACCAGCTCCCCATTTCCCCCCTCTCTCCCCGTTCTCCCTCCCTCATGAACCCTTGATAAGTTATAGATTATTTTTCCCCTATCTTGCCTGGTCCTCTGTTGCCCCTCACCCACTTTTCTACTCGTCTTCCTGAGAGGGGGTCCTCGGTAGATCCTTGTGATCCATATCCCCTTCTTCCCCCCACCCTCCCCTAATCCTACCGGTATCTCTCCTCTCCTTGTTGGCCTTGAGGGGTTTCTCTGTCCTGGATTCCGTGTCTGGATGTCCCATTGTCTTCCGTGTCCTGGATGTCCAATTGTCTACAGATGGACATTGGGTCTCCACCCCACCCCTCCCACCCCCCATTCACATTAGGTATGATTTTGTTCTGGGTCTTAGCTGCCTGATACCTAATCCCTTCGTGGTGTCACAGGCTGGCGTGCTTCTTCCATGTGGACTTTGTTGCTTCTCTGCTAGATGACTGGTTGTTTACCTTCAAGCCTTTGTGACCCCAGACGCTGTATCTTTTGATAGCCAGGCACCATCAACTTTCTTCACCACATTTGACTATACACCCATTTTGTCTTCAGCGATCGTGTTGGGAAGGTGAGCATCACAGAGTGTTGATGGTTAGAATAAAGTATTCGTGTGTTGAGGAGTACTTGAGTTGCTGCCCAATGTCATCTGCAACCTTAATTTTTAACAGAAGCTTTTTTTTTTTTGGCACCACTGCCTCTGGTGGTCGTGGGCGCTACCCAGTGCCGCTCCTGAGAGCTGCCGCTGGATTTGAACGGCCGAGCCCGGGGGCTGCAGTCCTGCACTCAACCACTATGCCACCAGGGCTCAACCCATGCAACCTTAATTTTTAACATATAAATATGAGTGCATGGTTCTATTCCTCTCATTATATATATTTACATATGTGCACGCCTGTGTTTAGGACACGATAGCTGTCCTTTGCCTACTGTTTCTTTCTTCTATTTTCTTTTTACTTCCCTCTTGTCCTGGCATCATGTTCAGCCTTCATTCCGGTTTAGTAATTCCTCACTGCTACATTGCCCTTGATTAAGCCCCACTAGGCATCCCACACCTTTCTTTCCATTGATTTTAGTTGATTTGTTGTTTCCTTGTCCCTGGTTTGATCCCCGCCCCCTTCCTTCCTCTCACCTCCCCTTCTCCCATACCCCCCCCCCAATATCATTAGTCCCGTTCTTTTCATCTCTGAAGTATTTATCCTGCCTAGCTTATCTGGATAGACATGCAGACACATTAATAAGTGTAAAAACCAGTCAAAGCCAAATAAAGCAGCAAAAGTAGTCAAAACCAGTATAATAATGACAAAAACAAACCCCAAACAAAATAACAGCCAAAGAAAGCCGCTGACAAGATGGAGAAGCCTGTCCACAGTACCAGCTCAGCTTGTCGGCCGGGAGGGTTGTCCGGTCGGGTCTGAGGGGTGCCACACTGTCTCCGGGTCTATTTTTGGTGTTCCCTGGGGTTCCTTCACTGGGCTCCCCCGCTGCTCTGCGGCATGCCCTCAGTGCCTCGGCCCGCGCCGTGGGTCAGACCGTGCACCATTCCCACACTGTGTCCCCAGTATCGTCCCCTGCAGCGGCATGGTCTGCTCTGAGCAGGAGTACTGTCCGACAGGAAGTCCTCCCCCGCACCGCTCTTCATTCTTCTGAAGGGGGAGGGGCGGGTGCCCACAGAGCTGGGGCTGGGGCCGACCCCGGGGCTCACTTCCTCCCCATCGCTCTCACTGGCATCGGGTCAACCCTGTCGCATAGTGACCCCATAAGACACGGTAAGGACTGTCCCTGTGTGGTCCCCAGGCTGACTCTACCCGAGAAGGCCTCCTCTTCCTGCCTGGCAGTGGCTGGTGACTTTGAACTGCTGGCCTTGAGGTGAGGAGCCCAGCGAGTAACCACTCTGCCACCAGGGCTCCTCCCTGCAGCCCTGGCCGTCTGCAAGCTCTTCTACCGGATGCATAGATGGCTGATATTAAACTTCAGCCTGTGGTGTGTGTGTGCAGGCGTGCGTGCGTGCATGCATCAGGGGGCCTGTTTCTTTTCCTGATTCCCTTCCTTGACACCCTGAGCCTCTCAGACTGAGATCTCTCCTCTTTTTAATTCCAAGAACGTTTGAAAACCCCTTTTCTTCTTGTTTTTGCTGTTCTGCACGGGGCTCGAAGACCCACAGATGTGGTAGGGGCTCAGAGCTGATGCTGGCCAGAAGCAGCCCTGAGCCAGCCATGCTGGTCCCAGGGCTTGGTGCCAACCCTCAGGAACCCTTGCGGTCGGTGCCCAAGTGTGGCCAGACCCCCTGCAGGGGACCGGGAGGGTCGGCCCGGAGGTGGGAGGCAGGCACACAGCTGGACCCTCTCCATCCGAATGCCCGTTTCTCTTCAGTGACAGGCCTGGAGCCACCGTCCCTGCCCCCAGGCTGGAGGGCAGATGTGGGGGTGGCAGTGATGAGGTTGGCAGGGTCCTGGACTGGCTAAGGTGTGTGTGTGTGTGTGTATGTGTGTGTGTGTGTGTCTATCTGTCTATCTGTCTGTGTCTGTGTTTGTCTGTGTCTGTGTGTGTGTGTCTGTGTGTTTGTGTGTGTATCTGTGTGTGTGTCTGTGTGTGTGTGTCTGTGTATCTGTGTGTATGTGTCTGTGTGTGTCTGTGTCTGTGTGTGTGTCTGTGTGTGTATCTGTGTGTGTGTGTGTCTCTGTCTGCATGTGTGTCTGTGTGCGTGTTTGCAGCCACCCCAGGCAGCAGGGCAGTGAGGAGACCAAGAACCACAGGGTGCGCTGAGGCCTGGGGACAGAGGGACAGGATGGGACATGGGGACAGAGGTGCGTGGGCACGCCGTGAGGACTGCCGTGAAGCAGAGGGGTTCCCGTTCCCTTTCCCGGAGTCCCCTGCAAAGTGGCACTCTCTGTTCCTTTTCCTCCCTGCCGCCTTGTCAGCAGCAGCCCGGCAGCCTCTTTGCTGACCCCGCCCTGCCCATCTGTGTTCCGGCCTCGGGCCTCCGTGTCCCCGAAGGTGGACACCAGCCTGGCGGGGTCTGCCCGGCCTCTCTGCCAGCCGAGGAGGGGCCGCTGCCAGGACGCATGGCTATTCCCCTTCATGAGAAGGTGTCTCGTCCAGGGGACTGGTCTGCAGGGGGACAGAGGTTGCAGGAAGCCCCCGTGTGACCCCAAACACGGCAGGACAGGGTCAGGCTGCCCCTGGGTTTTCCGAGGTGGTAACTTTGTGCGGGAGCAAAAGCCTCGTCTTTCTCCTGCGGAGCAGCTGGCAGTTCGGAAGGGCCAGCCTGTGGTTCACGTGCCACCCGGACCCTCAGACCTGTACCCGATGGTGGGGAGGGAAGGGTCGCCCCACAGGCAGCAGAGGTGAGGAGGAGGCTTGCTGGCACAGCTGGAACCGCCTGCAGGCCTATCCACCCCGAGGTTCCCCACACCCCAGTTGGAAGGCCTGGGTGACAAAGTGCCACTGTCCCTGGTGCCCCCTGGAGGCCTCGGGGTCTCCACTTCTGATCCACATGGATAGCTGCTCTCCCGGTAAACATCAACTGCCCGCCCCCGCCCCCGCCCCCCACACTTCCTTTCTCTCTGTTTGATGGCAAAACCCCCAAAGCAGAACATCTGTCATGTTAGCGGTTGAATTCGGTGACATCGATTGTGTCATCGCCGGGTTGCACAATCGCCGCCTTCCCCTTCCCAGATGCGTCTTCACTCTTCACTGAAGCCCGGGCTCGGGCTCGGGAGCAGGCCTCCCCGCCCCTCCCCATCCCGGGCACAAGCGCGGCACTGGGGTCTACTCCAGATCTCTCTGTAGTGGGCCACCAGGCTCAGGGTGCCCCAAGTGGCTCCAGAGAAGCTGGTTAAGAATTCTAGAAAAGCGTTCCATAGGCAGACATCCAGGGCTGCTTCTCACCAAGGGTCTGACCAAGGGTCTGACCAGCGGGAGGGCAGCAGGGTCCTGGGCAGCTGTGGGAGCAGTGCGCTCAAGCCCAGGTGGAGACACGGCGGCCTTGCAGGCTCTGCTTCCACCGGAGTCGCCATCCCAGAAACACGCAGGGGCCCTCGCTGCTCCCCTGAAGGTGTGGTTTTTTGGGGGGTGGGGGGTGGGGTTGCGTGAGAATTGCTCTGGGTACCCGTGGTGGTTTCCTGCCCCCGGGACCCAGGGTCCAGGGAGCTGCTGGTTTCTGCAGTTGAAGTGTGTGGGCTGCCCCCCAGCTGCTGGATGGAGGGAGGGTACCCATGTCCACCCATGGGAGGCCTGCCTGCAAGACCACGGCTCGCAGAGGGGACACAGAGTTTGCAGGCTGCAAGCCAGTCCACCTTGGGACACGTCCATGAGGGCCGATGGCAGAAGGCGAGCCAGACTCGTTCTTTAACGATGAGCCCCTATCCATCTCCTCCCGCAGCTGCCGGCATGACAACACCGGGCTGTGTTTTCTGGTGCTGGCTTTGCATAGAGGGGATCGAGAGTGTGGGGTCTTTGTGCCCTGCTTCCGTCACCGTTCCAGGCTCATGTGTGTCGACACAGGGTCGACACTTGATGCCCTACGTGCAGAAGAGCCAGCATCAGCATGGGAGGAAGCCTATTAATGACCTCGGCACGACACGGCCGTGCTTGCTGCAGATGAGCAGGGCTTGCCCAGGAAGTTCAAGGACTCTAGCCTTCTGTGCGGATCACAGCTCATGTACAGAAAGCCTCACTCTCACCACTGACCCACAGGTAGCATCACAGCATCGCAGCAAACGGAGAAGAGACTGGAGACGTCGAGGGTTTCCTCTGGCGTGGACCCACACGCAGTGCGTGGGGAAGCAGCGGCCGGAGATCAGACCGCGCGTGCACTGGATGACACTGCTGCACACGAGCTCGGCGGAGCGCTGAGAAGCACGGGCGCTGCTTTGCGCAGGGAGGTGCGTCGTGGGACGTAGGCGTGGGCTTTTGTGTGTGAACATTGGAGCGGGAAGGCAGTCAGGCTGAAGAAGTCGATGCCTGTGAACGGGGTGCAGGGGAAGGACACCCCCTGTACCAGTGACGTCAAAGACAACCCATCCTGTCTCGGAAGAAGGAGGCCCAGAGTGCTTCTCAGAGGAAAGGAGGGCAAGACTTGGTCCCGTGTACTTTGGACATGTGGGCAGGAGAGACCAGTCCCTGGAGAAGGACATGGTGTTTGGTCAGGCAGAGGGGCAGCAGCAGAGAGGCAGGCCCTCAGTGAGATGGGCGGTGCGGTGGCTGCAGCCAAGGCTCAGGCGTGGAGTGAGGACGGAGAGAACAAAACTCTGCCATGCGTCGGCCCGTGAGTTGGTGCCTAACAACAGGGCTGAGAGCGTTCTCGTGGGTATCGGTTGGCCTCTCCGTCCGTCCACCGGTGGACACTGCGCTGTCGTTGCCCCTTGGCTCCAGGTCCACTGGCGAACGCTCCCGCTGGAACGTGGCTGTGGCCGTCTGCCTCAGTGGCTCTCTGTGTCTGCAGGAGCAGGATCTCAGGGTTGCGTGACAGTCGTGTGTCTGGAGACCCTCCAGGTGTCTTCCATAGCAGCTGCCCCGCTTCTCAGTCTCACAGGTCATACAGGCCAGACCCCCAACGAGGCGGTGTGTCTGCCCCTTAGAGCAGCGCGGTCCTCTGCCCCCACCCCCCACATGCTGGCCAGCACGGCCTCCTGCACTCCCACAAAGAAACACATGTCGGGGGCAAGTCGGCTCGCCCTCAATCAGCTTCATGGTGTCTTTCTTAAAAGGGTCCCCTACTTACACACTACTGCCAAACAGAGCCTGTCCCCGATTAACTCTGACATGATGACGGCAGACAAGTCACCCACCGGGGTCTTAATGCCGCCAGGCAGGCTCTCCTGGGACGGAGCAGTGCCTGCAGTGCTGGTTCCCAGAGGAGGCAGGCGAGGAAGCAGGACCCCGGGATCTACGTCCCAGAAAAGCAGCCGATGGCATCCGTGAGAGACGCAGAGGGGCAGGGCCCGATGCCGTGCCAAAGGCGAGCCTTAGCTCGGGGGCCTGCAAACACCACTGGGGAGGAGCTGCTGTCCACACCGACGTGACTCCCGTGGCACCAGAGAGGGCAGCTTTTGGGATGGTCTTTTGGGGACATGGTGCCATTCCAGAGGAGGAGAGAAGGCTGCAAGCATCCGTCCGTTGTCAGAAACTGAAATGTACCCAGCGTGCATCGGGGATAGTTTGAAGTCCTCAACAATGAAATGGAACCCAGCGAGATGGACATCATGGGCAGAATCTGTGAGCTGAAATGGACTGGTGTTGGCTGTGGCGGTCATGTACTTGTGTGCCAATTTCATGACCGGCAATGTAGGGGTGGAGTCCAGCCTGTCAATCTGGAGATAGCCAATGAGGCCTCTGTGTGGCCATGGCTTTCTCTGAGAATTCTGGGAAGTCTCACGGTGTTTCCCTCGTGGACATGAGAGACCATCTCCCCAGTTGTTGGGAGTCACTCGACTGACAAGACAAGCTGGCAGCGTCCGAGGAACTAGAGGAGCCAGAGGAGAAGCCACATGGCCTTACCCTGATGGAAACAGACCTCTGGGGCTGGAGAAGCCACGTGGGGACCCCTGCCAGCGCTGAGTTGCTTCTACCACTACTGGATGCTGTTGATGGACCCTGAGTCCTGGAAGCGAGGAGCCATGGGGAGACCCCTGCCAGGGCCAGGATGCTTCAACGGCACATGCTTTGTGAGTCAAAAGGGGACTTTATAGACTGGTATCGGACATGTGGGCTAATGTTGGATTTATGACCTTGGACTGGACTGGGTTGGGGTCTTTCTCAATGTTCCATTCCTCTTGTATATAGACCTTTCCCTTATATGAATCTGTTTCTCTAGTCAACTTGGACTACCATGTCGGCCATTCTGGGTCAGGCAATCGTCCGGCCTCTTGTTCTGGGAAGACTAACTGGAAGGTGTCACATTCGTTGTCAAAAAGAACATTTCAACATCTGTCTGTAAGCACAGCACTTTCAGAGGCCGGGTAATAGCCACGATGACCCTGCCAGGAGGGCCTGCTGTGAGGACTAGCCTCCAAATTGATGGAGCGGCCAGCAGTGCAAGGCCCTTTTTGCCAAGGCCCATCTGGATAGCTGTACTATCATTTGCAGGCCCTGCGGCCCCGCCCTCCTGAAGCGGCTCCTCTGCGTGGGATGTTGGCTGGTCTCGAGGATTTTGTGGGAACTTCCATGGCCTGAGCACCAGATGTTCCCCACCCCTGCACTGATGTCCAAACCGAAGAAATGACCTCGCCCATTCGTGGCGTCTGTGGTGGACGTCGTGTGCGTGGACCACTTCTGGTGTGGGACAGGACAGCTGGCAGTCGGACGACAGGACCTGGGCGCTGGGGAAAGGCAAAGGTCAAGGGGACAGTCGGATTCTCTGCCGACTTGCTCCTGTGGGAAAGGGCACAGGTGGAGGCCAAGCTGTAGAGGATCGCTCCTTGGGCAGGTGGCCTTTTTGAAATAAACGAGACCCCGGGAACGTCTTCTTCTCTGCTCCGTGTTCATCCCCACGTGGGTCGTGAATCCCGGTGGGTCACGTGCTATCTTCCACTGACCTTGGATACACACAGCTCTGCACCCCCAGCTTGGGCGCCGCCGCCAGCTTTTCGCTCCCTGAATCTGCAGCTCGGGCCACAGGCCTGAGTTGGACTGGAATGAGACGCCTGCCGATACAGTCCTGGTACATCTGTGAGTGTCACTGGTTCCCTTCGGCTAACCCAGCCGGAGGAGTTGGCACAAAGACAGGGACAAGAGGAAGCCGAGGCCATGGAGGGCGGATGCCAGGTAGCTCTTGTCACAGGAAGACGACGTGAAGAGGCGCCCACATTGCTCGGAAGCGAAGATGGACTTGACCGTCAGTGAGTTCTTTCAGGCCCGGCCAGGGCGAGCCTGCTGCTGAGTGTTTCAGTAAGACAGGGTTTCCCGCCAGCTGCCTCCCAGAGGGCTCATGCTTTCCAAGGGGAGACGCCCAGGGTCAGAGCCAGCCAAGCTGAACCCCGGAGGAGGTCACAGAGGAGTGGCTTCCTGTCTCCCATGGCATCTACTTATTCAGAAGAGGCCTGGGGGCCTGGTGGTCCAGTGGGTTATGTCTTGGGCTATAACTGCTAAGATAGCGGTTCAAACCCACCAGCCTCTCCGTGTGGGAAATTTGAGGCTTTGTACTCCCATAAACAGTTGCAGTGGCAGAACCCACAGGGGGTGGAGTGGGACAAAGACAGGACTTTTCCACCATCATAGACTCTAAAATGAAGCAAACTACTTGCCAGCATTTAGCTGCAAGTCAGTAGTTAGCTATTCTCCCCGAAGCTCCCAGTATCTGAGACCTTTGTGTGTCTCACAACAGAGCTGACTCCCCTGCTGTCAGGATGATGGTGCTTCTAATTGAAGCCTGTGGGCGATTCACATGCTGATGTTCATGATCTCTAGTGTAACCTGTTCAACCACAGCCAGGAGTCTGGGGTCTGGTCTTGTCACATGGAACCCTCTAGCGCCCCTTCCTGTGACACATGTAATTAGGGGCCTGGCAAGGCTCCGGAGGCTAAACAAGGCTTGGACATAAGCGACTCTCTCCTCCCCTCCCTCTCCTGACTCTCTCGAGGTCCCTCTCCCTCATGTCACCCCTCCCCCCACTCACTGTCTCTCCACAGGCGGAGGTGGGCATGCTGCCATGATGTGACATGTGTCTACTCTTAGGATGTCTCTCTGTCCCATGCTCTCCATAACGTTACTAGCATAAGTCGTGATGATCGCTGTACAACTGCGCCTAACGGGCCCGTGAGGTCTGTCTGGCCGTCCTCCGATCGGGCAGCTGCACCGGGCCTCGGGGTGGCTCTGGACCGCAATGGACTCCGTGGGGGATCTTTTAGAGAGGAGCTGTGCGTCAGAATCTACTCCAGGGCTTACACAGGCGGGTGTCTCACGGTGTTTGTCCTTTTGTGCCCAGCTTTTTCCAGGTAGCACAACTTTGTCAAGGTGCACTTGGGGCAAGGCCTGTATCCAGGTCTGGCGTTTCTTTGTGGCTTTGAGTCATGTGTCCCGTGTGTGTGTGTGGGGGGGGGGGGGGGGGAGACCACATTCTACCCGTCACCTGCTGATGGACGCCAGGTGGCCCCCGCCTTCCGGCCAGTGTGGACAGTGCTGCACTGAACAGAGCTGTCCAGCAACTGCTTCCACGTCCTCTGTGCGCGCGTGCCCGGGAGTCTTGCTGGGCTGTCTGCAGACTCTTCAGCAACTTTGGGCGGTGGGGGCGGCACCACTCTGCAGTCTGACCAGACTGAGCCAGGTGTCCTTTTCTCCACATTAGCCCTCTCCCTTTCTTTTTCTCTGCTTACAACTGCTCTGGTGGACAGGAGAAGTCCTGAAGCGGGGCAAAAGGCTGAGATGCCTGGCCACTAGCTGAAGGGGCCTCAGAAGACAGGCTTGGTAAGACCCTGCAGCCCTGTGTGAGCCCGCCCACCCGCCCTGACCGGCTCCTGAGTCAGTCACCGGAGGAGGAGCCCTGCCGGGCAATTTGCTCACCCTAATGACTAAGACACCGAGGAAGCTCGGCCAGCATGCTCCTCAGAGGCCAGGCTGGCAGACGCACACGCAGGTTGTCAGGAGAGACCAGTCCCTGAGGAGAGGATGGGTAGACAGCTCAGGGATGTTGCAGGGCGGCGAGAAGGGGCCCAGCCCGTCAGGACGGATGGACGGACACAGCAAGGGGCTCAGACGCAAGCACAGTTGTGAGCACGTGCTTTGGACTGGGTGGCGGTGCCTTCCGCTGTACCTGGCACGCCCCCCAACGCTGACCACGGAAAGAAGACGCTCTGTCTGCCCAGGGCCAGAGAAGCAGCACCAGGTGGATCTCCATACTGTGGGGGCCTCTCCCAGCTTCCTCTGACTGGACCCTGCTGACCGACGGAGGGGAGGGCCAGGCACCATCTCGGGCTGCGTGTCCCACCCAGGGCCTGGGGGACAATCCCAGGAAACGTCTCGCTGCAGCCCAACTGGGGGCTGGCAGAGCCGGGGTGGGGGGGTGGGGGGGGGAGGCCGGCCGGACTGCCTGTAGGACTGACTTCTTTTGGGGGAGGAGTTAGGATGGGGTGAGATCCAGGCGCCTGACTTACCTGGAATGGCCAACAGGGGCTGCTCTTGGGTAAAGGAAACCCAGCCCTTCCTCCTTGGCGGGACTCTGGGCCCCAGGGGCAGGGTCTCACAGCCTCAAACTTTCCTGATGCCCAGGCCACTTCTTTCGGGTTGCAGCCGAGCACTTTAGCCACTGTGCCACCAGGCACTGATGGAAGAGAACCTGTGTTGGTGGCCATTCTGCCTGAGGTTGGGGAGCCGCCCTGCTTAGCTCTGACCTCGCTGGCAGTCTGGGGGCTGGCACCCACCTCCCTGAGTTCCTAGGGGTCCTGCTTCCCGCCAGGGTCCCCACCAAAATGTGGGCGTGGCTTCCTGTCCTGGGGGCGCCCCCAGCTTTGCCCAGCCTGGGTCTTTACCCTGATGAGCTGGCTGGCACACCTGAGTCCCTTCCTCTGGGCTCCGTTGGGCTGCACCTGGCTCTGCACCTGGCACCGCCCTGGCTGCCTGGGCTTGGGTCTGGCCCACAGGGAAAGGGGTGTCCGGGCTGGCCAGTCCCAGGGCAGTGGGAGGAGGCATGCCCGCCACCAAATGCCTGTGGCCTGGCTGCACCGTGCCCCACCTTCCAGGGCACCCAGCCTGTGGCTCAGCTCAGACCCTGTGGACACTGGCGCGTGCTCGAGAATCTCCGCCACTGCCGTGGGGGGTTCTGGGAGCACGTCTGAGGGTCCAGGCTGCAGGAGTCCTGGGAGCATGCTCAAGGTCACTGCTGAGGGGATGCTGGGAGCACGTTGGAGGGTCACGTCAGAGTATTGTGGCCACAGGGGATGCTGGAAGCATTCCCCCCACCCCAAGTTGACCACATGGCATAAAGTGACCAGATTTTGTTTGTTTGTTTGGTTTTTTTTGCATCACTGCCCTCAGGTGGTAGTAGTAGGAGGCGCAGCCTTTGCTCCGTGGAACTAGAATTGAACCTCCATCCCAGTGGGCCGCAGTCCCGTGCACAACCACTACGCAACCGGGGCTCAGCCCCATGACCAGGTTTTAACATTGGTAAAGCAGGACACTATTGATTGAGGGGGGAGGGGTTCTTGATGAAAAATTTGGTCTATATGGAGCAACAAAAATATTCATAGAATACAAAAATAGTAATGTAATATATTTATTTTAATTGCCGCGGGACGTCTGGTCACCTTACACATGGGGGCTTACGGCTCCCGCTTGAGCTAACTTTTGTTCTTCCTTCAAATGAAGAGCTTAAACTCAATATCCAAAAAAGCCTCATGTTTTGAAACCCAAACGGTGTCCTCCGCTGCCCTTCAGGGAATCCGGTGGTGTGGCAACTCCGGCCGCCCTGAGGACCTGGCCATCGGCTTTTTCTGGCCTCCATTTATTCACTGCCCGCTTCAAAGAGGCGTCGCTTGTCAGTTGACATTTCTCATGTATTGTTGAGGAGTGGGTGAAGGATTGGGGCACAGACGGTCGCTTTTGCTTCATTTTCTCTTCTACGTGAGGCGAGGGCTCGCATTCCAGGCTTTTGTCATCGGTTCAAACTGCTCATCAGTCCCCAGTGGTTGACCCCGTACAGCTCGCTGGCCTCGCCTCTCGATGGTCAGCTTCACAATCAGCCGTCCACAGACATTTTGTCTCGGCCCCTCACTGCCCAGTCACCACCCCGCCCTGCCCCGCCTGGCCCTGGGCTGCCTGTCCCTGTCCCCTGAGGAGAGGGTCCTGTTTTTCCCAACCTGAAGGGCTCTGGCTTCCCGGGGCTGTTTGGTTCTTTTGAGCAGAGGTTCAGTAGTCACAGGACTTGGCAGTCAGGGATCCTCACACTTCGTGCGGAATCCAGAGGACAAGGAAGCTGGAGGCAGCAGACCCCCGAATCACCACCTGAGTCTCTCTCAAGCCATCCACCAGATGACCCCTGGGCCAGCTGTGCAGGGTGCAGATGGGGCAGTCTTGTCCTGTGTGGGCTAGGAGGATGAAAGACTGGGGAGTTGAGCCTGACCATCAGGGCCTGGCCAGGTCGGCCAAGAGGAATGGGGAGGGTGCTCAGGAATGGGCTGGCCAAGTGCGGTGGGGGCTGGGGGTGCCCCTTGTGCGGTCCTTGGATGCCAGGATGAGTGGCAGAGAGGCTTTCCGGGTGCACACCACAGCACCACAGGCATCTCTGGAAAAGCCTGTGGTGAGAGCCCCACCAAGCGTGGTGTTCCAGGGGAGTTGTGGGCACAGCCAGGGCCACTGCCAGGGTGGGAGGGCCATCAGACCTCTCTCAAAGCCCTCGGGGAGGGGTGGCTTGGACAGGGCAGAGGGAAAGGCTGACCACTCCTGAAGATGAAACGACTTTGCTGACATCAGCAGGAACCAGCCTCCACCCATCCCATTTCTCTCTCTCTCTCTCTCTCTCTCTCACGCAATCTCCTTCCTCATTTCCTTACACATGTACATCAGTCACGAAATACAGGCCATCTCCTTAGAACCCCATCTCAGAGGTGGGGGGTTGGCAGGTGAGAGAGGAAACACGAGGAGCCGAGACCAAGGGCTCGAGTAAAAGGCTGTGTTTGAGGATGATGCGGGCAGCACACGTGAGACGTGCTGGACACAGAGGAGGATGGGGGGTTGTGTTGACTTGTGCAAGTCCCCAGTAAAATGATTCAATAAAAAAAAAGAAATCCAGGGCTGAGCCCCGGGGGCGTCGTGGCTGTGCGCGGGACTGCGGCCCACTGAGACGGAGGTTCAATTCCAGCAGTGGGGCTGAGCCTCCTACTCCCACCACCAGAGAGCAGTGATGTCCTAAAAAAATAAAATGATTCAATAAAAAAAGAAATCCACCACACCTCACGTTGACACACCAACATGCACCTCACACACTCACAGACCCCTTACACATCCACATCGTCTCTCACCCCCCACACTCAGCACACAGTCTCCCTCTTCACCCCCAGCTATTGCTGCCTCTGCTCCTCTCAGGAATTCGACCTGCCTGGAAGCAGATGGCAGATACACAGGCCCCCTGGCACCCCCAGACTGAGTCATGCATCATGAACTGGGGTGGGGATGTGTGCTGGGACTCTGCCGAGAAGAGACAGCCTTGAGCCAAGAAGTCCGACCTGACACTCTCAGACATGACAGAACCTAACATCTGCCTAGACTTACCGGAAAAAGCATTGACAACATCCCAGAAAAACAAAATCAGCCAGTTGAAGACATGCAGGGCCCAAACGCTTCTTCCCCAGGGCCCTAAGTTACCCAGAAACCCTCCCCGACAAAGCCCTGGGAGTTGCATGTGAGAGGCTGCGTGCCGTGGAAGCATTTTTAAGTGATTATTTTAAGTGTGATTAGGCAATAATAATGACATCCAAACACTGTGCCCGAGATGCTGCCTGAACCCCCATCTGTCTTGAGGGCCCGAGAGGGGCAGGGACATGGTCTATGGCCCCCGGCCCTGCATCCTCCAATGAAGGGAGAGCCCCGTGCTCGCCATGCGGTCCCCAGGAAGGGGACGGGGCATTTGGGAGAACGACACCACCCCAGAGCCATTAACTGAACTTGAACTTTATTGAAGTAAAACCACACACAGGCAGTGGGATGAACGGTCACACTAGGTAACAAGGCAGCACCAGCCCCACCCTCCCCAGCGGCTCTGCTGCTGCTGCAGGTGAGGAGGGGCTGGGCAGTCCCCCACCAGGCACCCTGTCCTGCGTGTCCAGGGAGGGCCCC
>PVJH01029677.1:0-25730 GCA_004026705.1 Nesogale talazaci | reverse complement strand
GGAATGTGACCGGACTACAAAGCTCTCCCTGGGTTCCCTCCGAGAGACGTACCTGTCGGACTTTCTGCGCTTGAACATCCACCACCAGGACTCTGTTCAGTGTGGGCTGGGCCACGTAGATGTACCGGTTCCTGACGTTGACCGCAGAGGCCCACTGGCATGGTTGGGAGGTCTCTTCCCTTTGAGGACAGATTTCTTCCTGTAAAGGAGACAGACTCACATCAGACATTTCCCCAGGCTCTTCCCCACCCCATCCCAAGACCATCTCCGCTTCCTTGTGCCCGGACCTTTCCTTCCCAGAACGCTTTGGCTCCAGAGGGCACGGCAGACAAGGCCCCCTATAGCACCGACCTTCGCCTTTAATGCCACTCCCTGCTGGACACGTGGGCACCTGTTCCCGCAGTGGCCCGAGGGGGACGCCCCCGCCTTGAGCTCCCCCAGCTCTTTAGAAAGAGGGCGGTCATCGTGTGCCGACAGGCCTGGGAGGTGTCTGGGAAGTTGCCAGACGAGAAGCAAACACTGGGGATCACCTCCCAGGACCTCTTACTGGGCCTTGTTCTAGTTTCTTATCCAGACAAATGGACAAGCAAGGTTAGCAAGGAGGAGAGCATGCCTGAGGCGCAGGCTGGGCTCTTGTAATTACGTGGGAAAATTAGTGACCTTGTCTGTGACTCAGGACAGTTATTTACACTTGGCTGCAAGGAGACAACTAGGACCGTTCTCCAGAAAAGGCGTCCTGGCTATCGGGTGGAACTAAGAGAGAGGCATCTGCCGGCAGTGCGTTTAAAAAGACGAATTTGAATGAAACGGCCTGAGAAACAGCTGTTTCCAAGCTACATGTGAGAAATACAACAGCCGGAAAAACAAGAATGACAGGAACCCCAACAGCCATGCAGCAGGCGGGCTTCAGAAACTACCTCCCCACCAGCTTCAAGCCCACTCGCTTCCCCGTTCACACTGGACCCCGGGGTGGGGTGGGGGTGGGGACCCAGCAGGAGAGGGGACCCAGCAGGAGAGGAGGCACATGGGGGTTTCAGATGACCTTTTGGATCGAACGCCATTATCTTTCCTCAAGGAGCATATAGTCTTGTAGCAGAGGCCAGAGCCTCACAGAAGAAACCAGCAGAGGGGTAAAAGCCGGTGGGGCCGAGGCTGGACTAGGGCTGGGGCGCCTAGTCCAGAGTGCCCGGACAGCAGGGCTTTAGGACTTCCTTGGTCCTGCTTCGACTCCTTGCCTCTGCAGAGCTGCTCTCCCCTGGGGTCTGTGACCTCCTTTCTCTAGGTCTCCTTTACTGCGTGGGCTAGCCATCCCGGGGTCTCCATCCCGGGCCCACCCACCCTGTTCCTGGTGACGGGCATGTGACATAGGCTTGGTGGAGGATTGAAGGAGTGAACTGTCTGCCCGCCCTCCAACTAGCTCCCCTGCCATCTGTGTCAAGGGCACCACTTCCCCAGCAAGCCGGGGGGCGTCAGTCTCCCTCCCTGCCAGCCCCCACCTTCCAGACGGACCTCCAGCCTCCCCCATTCTTCCCCGTCCCACAGATGTTTTGTCTGGAGACTGTGATACTTCCCCAGTCCCAATCATGGTTGCCTCTGCCCTTGTGAGAGCGGTTTGGGCCCCAGGAGGACACCTTTCCTACTTTCCTGGTCTTTGCCCCAGACAGAGAGATCCGTGGTTCTCTGAGCCCGCTGACAGAGCCCTGGCGGAGTAGTGGTTACGTGGTGGCTGCTACCGGCAAGCCCAAGCCGTTTGACGCCGCCGCTGCTCTCTGGGAGGACAACGGGATCTGAGCATCTCGCAAACCCACAGACGCTTCTACCCTGTGGTCGCTAGAAGCCTGGGGTGGACTCAATGGCAGGGAGTTGACTGCGCTGGGCTGTTGAAGCCCGTTTTCCTTCCCATGCCATCAATTGCTACTCATTCGTCAGAACCGAGCTTGGACACCATCTCCCCCAGACACCTCCCCAGGTGGGGAGGACCTTCCAGAATGTTGTAATACGTCCTGCCTGTGAGTTGTCTGCTCACAACGCTGTCTGATGGAGACCAGGAACCCCCTTCTAGCCTTGGGTCCCCTCCATCCGCCCACACTGATGTGTCGGCGGATGAAGGACGGGGAGCCACACCCCGCGCAGCAACTCACGTAGCTCATGAAGATCTTCTCTGTGGGCTTCAGGTGCCTCTGGAGCTCACAGTCCCCGGGGTGAATGACGACGATGCCGTCATCGGCAAAGACGTAGAACATGTTTCCCACGCTGAGGCCTGGAAGAAGCATGAGCAAGCGTGGTTGTAGCCCCCCGGGCTGTGGCCCCCAGCAGCGCCACCCGGGGGAGGCAGCCAGTGCAGGCTTGGATGGAACCGCTGGGTCAGGATGGACTGAGGCCAGGAGCGTGCATGCGTGCGTGCGTGTGTGTCCTGTGGATTGTGAGTCCATAGAACTGGCCACAGACTCTGCCCTGCTGAGACCAGTCATCCTGACAGGCTCGTCTGCCCCTGGTTCCCCAGGGCTGCCCCTACACAAGTTTTTCCAGGGAAGCAGGCCTGGGCTTTGACCTATGGGTGCCCTTCCCTGTTCTGGAGGGAAGCCTCCTCTGCCTGTTGGACATGGGGTGGGTCGGAAGACTCCCAAAGGTACACAGTTGTGTGCGGCCCCACCCCGAGATCCAGGCTACCGCAGACAAGTCGCTCGCTCAGCAGCTAAAGAAAAGAGCAGAAGCCAGAGACCTTCCCCTTCCCCGCCCCCCCCCCCCCCCCCAAAAAAAAAAAAGTGCCCTAGAAGAAAGGCCTGCATCTCCTGTAAAAGTCAGCCAGGGAAGTCCCCGGAGCAGAGTCCCACTCTCACCCCACAGCAGATGCTCTTTCCGTGTTTGTATGACTTCTAGGTTCACACTCTGGTCCAGGCTGGCTAACGCCTCGGCTCTGTCACTTGCCTGATTGGCTGTGCCCGCCCCAGGCTAGGTGGACAGAGACCATGCCCAGGGCACCCACAGTGAGGTGGAGGGAGGGCTGTGCTATCTGGGAGTGGATTTACCTCAGACGGTCAGAGAAGGGGCCGCGGGGAGCAACTGACTTAGCAGCCTTGTTGTAAAAACAAACTAAGGCCCAAGGAGGGGGTGAGGCTTGATTTCAGGCTTTTCGTCTAAGGCTGAAGCTAGACGTCTGCTCCTACTTCTGGGCACTTCTTTCCATGAAAGGAAATTGCAACAGATAACTTATGGGGAATCTTTCATTCCCCCTGTCTTCTCTTCTGCCCTCATACCAAAGCTAGAATATTATAAAGCTTTCTTTAAATTTTCAGGAAATGAAATATGTCGTTCACTCTTTGCTAGCATGCTGAGAAAACCGGAGCCCTGAACGAATGGTCTCTCTGGGTAAGTTCTGGGGAGTTTCCACATGGGGGCCAGGAGAAGGGGACCCATAGGTGCCCCTCCTTCCACGGGCTCTGCTGGCGGTTTTGCAGGCTTCAGGTCCTTGGCAGGGCCAGTGTGGCCTCTGGAGTGGCTTGAGGTCTGGCACGCTGACCAGGCCCTATTGCTCCACGGTCAGTACGGCATGCACAGTGGGTGGGAGATGGGGCAGGCGGCTGAGCCCGGTCTCCAGGAAGCTGTCACCCAGGGAGGACTACTGTGTCCCGGGAGGGGAGTGGGTGTTCTGACAGGCTGGCTCTCAAGAGAGTGTCTGCTTTCTGTCCCCACTGCCCGGGAGGGTTTGGAGCAGAAGACACCAGTGAGTGTTTGCTCTGATGTCCACTGTCCTGCCCGTGGCGGGGCTTCCTCTCCCACACTCTCTCACCTGGGGAACATCTTCCAACCCTGAGGACCAAAGGCAGCAAAGTCCTACTAACCCATGGGCCCTGGGCACGGCTGCTCCGGCTTTCCTGGTAGTGGGAGGAGCGGCTGTCCACTGGGGCTTAGTGGAATGCACCTGGGCTTGGGATTGGCATAACACTGGAGGCTGAGCACAGTGCCTGGACTCACGATCCTGACCGCAGCATGAGGCTCTACAAACATACCCCAATAAGTAAATGACTTCACACAGAGCCCCTGGCAGGGGCCTGCAGAAGCTGCCTCTGAGTTTTCCAGTCTTTGTTACCTCTCTCTTGCAGGGACTGGGGAGAGCTCTGATCTCTTGTCCCTGGGCTGTGAGCTCCATAGCAGAGCGTGCACTGGTTCTCCCAGGCTGGCACCGCCCTGCGTGCCGTTGGGGCCTCTGCAGCTGGGCGTGCCCTCCAATTTTTTTTTGTCGTTCTCTACTTTTGGTGTTTCCCAAAACCTCCAGAAACAAAACCTAGGGGAACAAAACCTCCCAGAGCAAAGCAAAATGTGTGTGTGTGTGTGTGTGTGTGTGTGTAATGGTCCAGGCAGCATCTGACACAAGTCAGAGCCGATGACCAGCACCCATTGTACTGCTTGGATCCCTTAAGCCCCCTGATGACTGTCCCCCACACTCTGGCCTCAGCCCGTTTTTCCTCCCGAGCCTGATCCTCAGGAAACGGTCGATTCTGCACCTGCACAGGTGCGAGAGGCCCTTGGGGCACCTCACAGAGCTGTGAGAAAGACCCCACAGGAGGTGTCTTGGTTTCTAACGAGGGAGTCTGCGCTTGACCCTAAGATCGCCTGCTTTACTCTGTTGCCTCACCTGTCCCCGCCCTGGCCACCAAAGGAGGGGACCAGCCACGTGGTTTGGATAGACGCGCTGCTCTGGGGGCCACGGGTGAGGAGAGGCCCATGCTGCACCCGTGTCCCCAGCAGTGATGTGGGCTGGCACCGCCCTGTCAGTGGGCCAGTTGAACGAGACGAAACCCCAATATGAGGGGCTTCAACGAAACTCTGGGATCTTCTCATTTGTCCCCCCAAACAGTTTGAAGCCCCCTCATATTGGAGCATGCTTTCACTTGCAAGAAAGGACAGTTACGACTGAACCTAATGAAGAGTGTCTGACATCCGAACGGCCACAATCTATACAGCGCATGTGGGGCTGTACAGACAGCCCGCTGGCCAGTTCCTTGGGCACATTCTCAGCGTATCCTTTGGGTGGATCTGCCTGAGTTTTTGACAGCATCGGCACTAAGCCGGATACCAACATGAGCTCCTGGAAAAGTGACCAAGGTCCACATCTGCTTGTGACTCTCTGCCAGGCAGTCTCCATAGAGCAGAAGAAGCAGAAGCTGTCCATGGAGATGGTCCAACATAAACTCGGCCCCTGGAGGCCCCCCTGGATATTACATGGGAGGCCCTGTGCCCGCCACCCTTGACTGCCCTCCCTGCCTGAAGGCAATGGGCACAGTTGGACCACCTGTTGGGCACTGCTGGCATCTGGACAAGCTGATAGAGACTCACGGAAGGATAGTCTTTAGGGGACACCCCCCCCCCCCCATGAAACAATGAAGCTGGGTACCTTCCTCTCTCCACAGGATGTTGGCAACTGCAGGTTGGGTGTGCGGGAACATGACCGAGGGGAGGGGAGAAGAAAACAGTGTCAGAACCACTCATTGTCCAGCGAGCAGTGTCTGGGGGTGGTCAGGAGAGGGGTAGCTCTGGAGATGAACAAATACTTCCAGGTCTCGGGACCCTTCTGATGCCGACACGGGGCGTTGAGGTCAGATCCTAGGATCACCCAGGCTAGTGGATGGCCCCTGAGTTTGTCGGAGATAGTGAGTGAGTACCTCTCTTCCCGAGTCCCAGGTTCCTTCTCATGGGGGAGTCCTTCTGGCCCTGGCCTCCTTTGCTGTCCATAGACTTCCCCTTGCCATGTCAGAGGAGCTCAACTTCTGGGGAGCCTCTTCATTCCTGGGGACCTCCAGTTTTACGCACAAATATAATGGGGTCTACCTCTAGACATTCAGGGGTTCATGATTAGTGGGGACTCTAGTTAGTCACTGTCCTCCCTTGGGACTCCAAACCCCGTCCTCCCCTCAGGGAGGAGCTGAAAGGCCAGGACGGACTCACGGGTCTTTCGAGCCGAGTCTTCAATGAAGAGCGAGGAGATGTCTTCGTCCACACCCACGTCATTCTTGGCGATGCAGGTGTACGCCCCGGTGTCTTCATACCGCACGCTGCCGATGTGCAGCTCGCTCCCATTGGCTGCAGGAAGGACAGGGCTCAGGGATAGGCCTTTTGAACACATCAGAGGTCGAAAATACCAGGGCTGCCGCCCTCCCCCAGGTAGGACCAGGCCAGGCCAGCACATCCGAAAGGGACCGAGGGTGGGCTGGGCCTGACTGTCAGCTTCCCATCACAGCTCTCAGGAGGCCCGAGATAGCCCTGTGAGTCCGGGCGGCAGGAACCTTTGGGAGATGCCTATTTGCTTCCAATGTCTCTGACTAGGGAAGTGAGCACGCCTTCCTGGTGTGGGGCTCGCATCCAGAGCAGGGGCCTCTTACCTAAGAGGGAGAGCTGTTTAGACGTCTGGGTGGAGACATTCATGCCGTTTTTCAGCCAACTGATTCTGGGCAGGGGGATGCCCTCGGCGTGGCATCTCAGGCTGGCCGCCACCCCAGGCTCCTGCGCCTGTGTCTCCGGGTAGACGCGGATGACAGGTGGCACTGCGGGGGAGAGCCAGTCCCGGTCAGAGGGAGCCTCCCTGAGTCTCAGGCCAACCCCAGGCCCCCACCTCCCAGGGGTCAACTTGCGTAGGGACCCTGGAGCTCTCCCCTCGCCCAGCCTCCAACGATCCTTCATGGCAACCCAAGAACGACAGGAAAGGGCCGAGAACGAGACCGCAGGCTGTCAGCATGCCGGGCTTGCGCCAAGCCATGCCCTTCGGCCTCCCGTCATAATTCTGAATACAACCAGAGAGACAGCCACATATCTCATCCTCTTCAGCCGTTCCCTGTCAAGAGCAAAAGCCACTGGAATTTATTTCAGAATCAGTACGATTCAGATATAGGACATGTCCCTGTTATCGGAAAGCCATTGGACAGGGGCTTAATTTCTTGCAGGAAGTGCTTAACAAAGCACTTATGGGCAATGACTGGCAGGCTACTAATTGCATCACCACTCCAGGCCCGCCAGCCCACCCAACCATTGATTTTTCCACCCATTACCCACTTGGAACTTGGATAAGATGCTGGGCACGCCTTTCTTGCTCCATAGTGACCTCGGCCGGGTCCCCAACAGGTCAAGTGGTGGTGAACGTGGTTGGGCCGGGCTTTTGCTCTGACCACAGACTACCCGAGGGCGCGGGGCCCACAAGAAGGGGCTGCCCAGGACGACCCTCCTATCCTATCTCTGGCCTGAAAGAAATGAGAGGCTCCATTTCAGCGGTGTGGAGGTCTCTCATGGTCATCAGGGAATCCCGGGCTGGGGCCCTGGTGAGCAGTCTCTGCTGCTAATCACAGGGTGAGAGGTTCCAGTCACTCAGGATGACCCTCAGAAGAAAGGCCTGGCTATCTCTGTGAAAATACCAGCCCCTGTGAGCACTCGTCTGCTGTGACACGCATGAGGTGATCACGAGTTGGTAACCAACCACCGCTCCACACCACCTGTGCTGTTCGCACTCCCCTAAAGGCTTGGTGAGGCTGCCTGGCAAGTGGTGGCACACTTGTTACAAGGGCACAGAGGCCAATCCAAAGGTCGGCAGTTCAGACCCACCAGCCTCTTCATGGGAGGTCGTTGTGGCAGTCTGATTCTATAAAGATCTGACTCAGCCCAAAAAGAGGGTCCCTATGGGCTAGAAGCCACTGGATGGTGGGAGAGGAAGCTTATTTGGGGATGAAATTTGGCAAAATGAAAACAGATCCTGCTTTAAATGGTAGGAGATGAATTCTTCTGACGTGGACTGTTATGTTTGTCCAAAGTTAGATGGGAGTTCCTGCTGTTTGATCAAGTAGGTGGTTCTTCGGGCCGGATTTAGAACTAATCAACCTCAGATGCAGAAAGAGACTCTGGTGGCGCGGATCCCAAAACCTGAGTCAGAGGGGAGATGTCCAGCGATCTGTGTTTGGGATGAACGCAGAGCCTCGCTGCTTCCTTGTTGGAAATGGACTTCCCAAGACATCGCAAGAGAAAAACAAAAGAAATGGTCGTTGCAGCGTGTGTCATGGCTTCCCAGAGGGCTGTCAGCAACCCAGTTAGTTCGGTCTACTTCAGGTCTTTGCTCTGGTTGCTAAGAGGGCGTGGTGTGTGGCGTGTGCATGGCAGGGCAACTGGCAAAGGGCCAGACCACGCCCTCTGAATGGCCCAGAGGGGTTCAAACATATGGACGAAGAAGCGCTCCATGTCAAGCCACACGGAGACCCGGGAATGAAAGCGTCTGGGTAACTTCTCGGGGGACTGAGGAGCTAAATGGGGCTCTGAGACACATCGCTGGAAAGCTGCGTAGAACATAAAAACGTCTCTCTTCTACAATTCTTCTTAGACGAGAGGATAGAAATACTCACGACCTATCCAGGAAATGTCTCTACGTTCTCTATTTGGTGGAGGACGGACTGAAGTTCAAGCTGCAGAGATGGTAGACTTTTGTCCTGGGGTGGCTATCATTCCAGAACAGAGTTAGAATGGGGGAGCCCAGGTGTGCCGGCCAGTGATAGAGCGCCATGCTTTTGAGAGTAGGGGTGACTAGGGTGAGGCAGGGGTGAGGCGAGGGGTTTAAGTTTAGGTTTTGGCATTCTTTCTTTGCAAGCTGCCCTAGCACACTGGACTAGCTTACCTCAAGATGGGCAGTTCAAGACCACCAGCCAATCCTCAGGAGAAAGATGAGCCAATCTTCCCCTGCAGATTTACCACCTCAGGAAATCCTGCAGGGTGTGGCTATGACTCCAACAACTTTACAGCAAACTTAAAGAAATTAGGGGAAGAATTGGCAGAGAAGCAGAAATGCTGAATCCACCAAACTGACTGAAAGAAGAGAATTGCCCCAACAGCCACTTTTCTGACAAGTTTGATCAATGAGAGAGAGAGAGAGGGAGAAGCACAGAGGCAATTTAAAGAATATGAAATGACTAATTGTGTAGGCTAAATGTAAAATCTCACTGAAATGGGTTGTCTTAAAGGGAAGGTGAAATCCCCAACATTGAACCAAGAAGGGCATAGTTTCCAAGATCTTTGGTATTCAGACCTTGGCCTGTTTCCATTGAGAGCCCTTACACACATTGACCCTACCCAAACCACGCTCCCTGCCATGGAGCCTGGGCCCACTCAAACAGCACAGCCCTGCCCCTGCGGGTTTCCAAGATTGCCACACTTCACAGGAGTACAAAACCTTGTCTCTCTCCCTCAAGGTGGCTGGTGGTTTCAAACTGTGGACCTTGTGGCTTGCAGTCCAACTCGCCAACCTCTCTGCCACCAGGCCTCCTTCCAAATTACATTATGAAGCGAACATAACCTGGAGACGGAGATGTGACAAAGAGCACAAAGAGATGCCTTCAGACCCATCTCGCTGGGATGAGATATTCCAACACACGAAGTCAAATGGCTCTCATCAGATCTGGCTTCGTAAATGGTGGTACCAGTACAATAGGCTTCAATGACTCGAGATTAGGAAATCTTTAATTAATCATATCTGAAGTCAAAGGCAGTTAGAGGGAAAGAACCATTTGATTCTCTTCTTAGACACTAAAAGGGCCCTGAGGTGGGGTGGGGTGAGGGGGGGAACAAACCAAAATCCAAGCCTTCAGAATCCATTTCCTGGGGAAAAGATAGGATCTAATAATAAAACAGGTACCGAATGATCTTTTCTTCCTCCACTGTAGAATGTCTCCATAAAATACAGAAAAAGGGCACCGTCATTTTAAGGATGGGGAAACATTAAGTTGGGGGAAAGGCAAGGAGAAATCAGCCCTTCAGCATAATGCTGGGTGCTGTCGGGAAGCAGCCGAGGGGCAAGTATTAAAAGGATGGAGAAAAGGTTTGTTGTGCCGGGTACCCTCCCGGACATGAGCCAAAGCGGCAAGGATTTGAGAATGAGCCCTGCGAAGGGGCTGATATGAAACAGACAAAATGCATAGCAGTGACCAGAGGGAACCCCCCAAACCCATTGCCGTCACGTTGATTCCAATATGAATAATTTCACTAAATTTCAACGAAGACATAAGACAGAGAGATAGACTCTTGGGTGGCCACTGCCATAGACTTGATGCCGACGCACAGAGACCCTCTACAGCAGCGGTTCTCAACCAGCAGGTGGAAACCCTTTTGGGGTTGAATGACCGTTTTGCAAGAGACACATTTCTGATGGTCTTAGGAACCAAGACACTGCTCCTCTATCCATCTCCAGGCGGGTCCGCCCACATGCAGATATGCTGAGGAAGAAGCTGTCTCAACCTTTGCACTGACATTGGCTTTTTATGCAAGCTGTGGTTTACTGTTGCTCTATTAAGATTGTTACCCATGCTATACCATGCTTCAAGACAAAAATTTCATTTATTTGTAATAGAAATATTTCACAATACATAATTGCATCTTGCTTTCGTCACTATGCTTGAATTATGTTCAATTTGTAATGATGAAAAATACATCCTGCACATCAGATATTTTACATGATGATTCATAACAGTAGTAAAATGACCGTGATGAAGTAGCAACGAAAATAATTTTATGGTTGGGGGTCACCACCACATGAGGAACTGTGTGAAAGGATGGTGACATAAGGGTGAGAACCACTGATTGATAGTGTGTCTGAGGCAGTAAATCTTTATGGGGCAAGAAAGCCTCGACTTTCTCCCACAGAGAAGCTGGTGGGTTTGAACCACCAGACCCTGTGATGAGCAGTTCAATGATTACTTGACAGTGCTGCGGGAGTTCTTTTAGATAGGAAAACTAAATGTTGTAAAGAAACAAGATACTCCATATCCAGCCACACAGTTAATCCAATTCCCATAAAGATCAACTGGTGTGCCTTGACAAAACAATTCTAAAAATCCTCTAGAGGAAAAAAGCGTGCAGGACAAATGGCAGCGATTTCACTTAAGTATGACTGTCTCGCCATGTGTTGTAATACTTTTTTTGTAGACAACTGTTCCCTAAAGGACACTTCTCAGAAAGGATGGGAAGCCAGGGTGTCCCGTAGGCTAGACACCTCAGGTCCTGAGAGAGGGAGCACGGTGAGGTGGACGTGGGGTGGGGGAGACCTGGAAGGGCTGAGGGAGTTCCAGTCTGGGAGTCTGGCAGCCACCACCATAGACAGATGGCAGACAAATGGTGGTCTCTGAGTCTGGCACCGCTCCGACGTTTGGATCGCTTATTCAAGGCTTTGTCAACTCAAGACCATGCAGTCCGTAGTTTCCTTAACTGCTAAGTGTTTGAGGATCGGACATCGAATGAAGCAGCCTCTCTCCCTACCCTCAAGGCATTTTCCGACTTGGGGAGAAGTGAGCAGACATTTAGCTGCAAGTGTGAAGCACAGTGCCTGTGCTACCAGGGAGCACTGCTTGGAGAGCCTGGGGAGGATGGCTGGCGACTGCAGCATCAAAACGGTGAGCCGAATCCACATCTCTGTCCTCCACTCAGCTCACAAAGTCAATGCCGGCCTTCAGGACTCCTTGGGGGGCTTGCGCTTCCATTTTAAAGCTTTCTCTCCCAGATTCATTCAGAACAGAGTCATTCAATTGGGGGATCATCAGAATGACATTCGACAATTCATACACATTTTCGTTCTACTTGTCTGCTGCCATGTACTGGCACCACTCTGACTTCCTTCCTGTGTTTCCTGGGCTGATGGTTCTAACCTGGGGATGGATTCAGTTCCAGATCTGAAGGGGGACGGAGGGCCGTCATCTCCAGGGTGCCACCAGTAAGCCCCGGGACCTTTTATGATTTTGAGGCCTGGGACCTTTTATGATTTTGAGGTCTGTTTAACTTTTTGCTCTCACTTTACCCAGGACCTTCTAGGGTGACTTCTTTCAGAGGAGTTGGGAGTGTAGCCGGCACTATCTAGATCTTCTGGTCTCCGGCTTGTGGGAGGCCCTTTGACCGATGGTTGGGCCTGTGAATGGGGCGCATGTTCGACCTCTGAATTCATGAGTCCGTGGACTGATGAAGGCTGGCCTGTGCTTCCGAGTTTGACCAGTAACTGAAATCCTGTGGACTCATCACAGTTTCAAATTTGAGCAAGTCTCCGGTGTAACTGAGAGCTGTAACTGTTAATGCACGGTGTAACTGGTTAACGCACATTGCTGGGTTCCGCTCCTTGAGGAACTAATTCAGTACATCAGGGATGGGACTGGAGAATATGCATTTTTTTTGGGGGGGCAGCACTGCCCTCTGGTGGTCATGGGAGCTACCCAGTGCTGCTCCTGAGAGCCGCCGCTGGATTTGAACCACCAAGCCCACAGGCCGCAGTCCCGCACTCAACCACTTATGCCACCGGGGCTCAGCCCAGAATATGCATTTCTAACAAGTTCCCAAGTGACCCTCTGAGCCAGACCAGACTAATTCACGGCTAACTCTGAAATGCATGCAGGGCAGCGTTCTCCAGGAAGATGAAACCGGACCGAAAGTCAAGCATTTGGAGCGAGTCTGGCATTTAATTAGTGGATGCAAGACACTGGGTCTCCCACGCTGGACTCAAAAGACTGCTCATGAATGCTGATGCTGAGAAGTCCTCTTGGCTGGCCTCGCCGCCTCCATGAGCAAGTCACGGGAGATGCATCCAGAGGGGTGAAGACGATTTCTCCCAGAGGGCCGCTGTTCCTTCATTCCCAAGCCCCTTGCTCCGCTGTTACATCCCCACTCTCCTTTGGGACCATCAGAGGAATTCCCATCGTGCCTTGTTCATGCTTCTCTTACATAGCCTTGTGCATGTCATCATGTTCTGGTCCACACTCATCCCCACAAAAGTGCAGGCTCTGGACCGTGTGTCTGGGATGCCACGCTTCCCTCTGTCCTGAAACTCCTCTATGTTGCCCCTTTGCCTTCTTGCGCAGCTGGAAACGGGCTTCCTCCTGAGGACATGGCACCTCCTGCAGCTTCTCTGGCGTGGCCCTTTTCTCTGGGTCAGGGAGCGGGCAGGTGTCAGACCCTTGTCCTCTTCTGCAGCAAACCACTGCCATCGAGTCAATCCAGACCCACAGAAACCATCTAGGAAGGAGAGAACTGCCTTGTGGGTTTCTGTGACTGGAGCTCTTTACAGGGTAAAGAGCCCTGTCTTCTGCCCAGGGAGTGGTTTTGATCTGCTGACCATGGAGCAGCCCCATGCTCAACCACAGTGCCGCCAGAGTTCCTTTCTTCTGCAAGCAATGCCTGACTTTGAATCTCATCTCCTAACCACCTCGCTCCTAAGATTCCATCTCCCCAGGCCTCCTGGAGGACATTGCTTGGACAGGCCTTTCTTTCTCACACCTGCACTCATGTCCCCTTTTCTACTGAATCTCTCCTGGTGCCCATGTGATGCTTGCATTTCTCCCACCCTCATAAAGACAAAACCTCCCTACTCTGCCCTGTCGCTTCTTGAAGGTACGCGATGAGCTGCCTGCATCAGACAGCTCTAGCTTCTCTCTCTCTCTCTCAACAACTCGAGGCAGGCCGTCTGCCCACAAAAACTGTTCTTCTCCTAGTCCTCGGGACTGTTGATGCTGATCACCACCTGGTGGCCGATTCTCTGTTCTCATCTTACCTGACTTGTCTGTAGCCCTTGACTCAACTGATTTCTTTTCTTCTTGAAATACCGACCAGAGCGCACCTTCTTAGCCTTCCTCCTCTCTAGGCATGTGGCTTGGTGTGGCAGTTACATAATCTGGTGTCAATTTGAAAGGATTATGAGTGAAGGAGTGGAGTCTGGCCTGTCAATCAAGATATAACCAGTGTGGCCTCTGTAGGGGCACGGCCTTCTCCTGAGAATTCTGGGGACTCCTGCCTTTCCTCCTTGGAGGCAGGAGACACCTCTCTCTCTCTCTCTTTTCTCACTCCCTGAAAGACGCTCTACTGACAAGGCACATGGTGCTACCCCGAGAACTGGGGAAACCACGTGGACCTACCCTGATGCAACCAGACCCCTGGAATCAGAGAGGCCACAGAGGGACCCCTGTCAGCGCTGAGAAACTTACAGCACCGCTGGATCCAGAAGACTTCCAATCCGCTGACCTGTGATCTTCCTGCATTTGGCATCATTGCATGTGCTTTGCGAGTCAGAAGAGGACATTATAGATTGGTACTGGACATAGGGACTAATATCAGATTTATGGGCTTGATGGGCACTGGGCTGGGATGTTTTCTCAGTATTTAATTGTTCTGTAGATAAACTTCTTATTCACATGAGAGTCTCTATGGATTTGTTTCTCTAGTCTACCTGGACTGACACACTTCACCCAGTCTTTCATCTCACAGGTATGTTTGCTCATGGACTTTCTCCATCTGTGTGCATCCCCTGTGGGCTCAGACCCCAGACCCCACCTTCGCAAGGGTGCATTTGAAATTGCTCTCTCAGCTCAAGCCAGTCTCCAAAATGCCAACGCAGATACCCCAAACCTCCACCTCTCACACTGACATGCTCCAAAGGAGCTCTGCTCTTTCTCTCCCAATCATGTGCCTCCCACCGTCTTTCTGTGTCAGTGGCAGACACCACTTCCATTTGCTCAGACCAAAGCCTTTGGGGGCCGTCTTCGACTTGCTCATCTCCCTTTCACAAAGGCTGCCTCCCTCTCGGAACCTCTGCCCTGGACTCTTCTCAAGCCTTCCCTATTCCCCGTGCTTCTTCTCGACACGTGCTGTCCTGTGACATACTTCTCGAGAGGAGGCATTTTCGTCTGTTCACTGGCATTCCCCCTGCTTGGCCTGGGTTTGGCGTGTTGAGGAGGCGCAGTAAGTAGTTGCTGAGTGGAAAACAGGGCTGAGTAAATTGGAGACCTGAAGGGTGAGCTGGAGTTGGCCAGCAAAGTGGGGTGGGGGCCATTCGCAGTAGAGCAAACTATCTGGACTGCCTGGGGGCAGAGGGCAGGGGTGTTGGGACAACTGAGAGCAGTTCTTTGTGGTTGGAAGTATAGGAGGAGCAGGGAACAGGAGATGAGACCTGGAAAGGGGTTGGGGCTGGGAGAGGTCACAGTGTTCATGTGAGTGTGTGTGTGGGCCCGCATGCATGTGTGGATGCATGTGGGTGTGGCTCTGAGCCATGTGCAGGAGTGGGAGCTGGTGGGGCAGATCTCCTAAGTGGTTGGTGTGGAAGAGGCTGAGCATGGAAGAGACAGGCCAATTGCAAGGGAAGGGCACTCGGCAGAAGATTCTAGGTGGGACTCAGAGGCCCTTGGTCTTCGCAGCTCCGCATCCTCCACAAAGGAGCCGGTGACATAGAGGGCAAGTCGAAGCACTGAGGTCTGCCAAGAAGACTGTCTTGCCCTTCCCTGCCTGCCACCAGCTCTAGGGTTAAGAGCACTCGCATGGGGCTGGGTGAAAATCCTTCAGTCAGAAGGTTGTTGAAAAACATGATTCCTTTCATTGGGCGGAGCTCACCATCTGCAATGGGCTCAAACGTCCTCAGGTGTGATGAAGGTCTCTTCAGCCCACTGATGGGGTGGACTAGTCTCCAGGTCCTGAGGAACAGGGTTTTCTACTCCTGTCAAGAGCTATAGTCCCAGAAACCCACAGGGGCAGGTCTGCCCTATGCCATTGGGTCACTGTGAGCCGGCAGCACTCGGTGGCACCTGGCTGGACCCCTGCCCAGCTGTCCTTCAGTCCCGGATCTTGCCTTCTGCTATAGATGTGAAGGGGAAGCGGGTGGGGAGGCCTGAGCAGGAGGTCTCTGCTGTGGTCTCTTAAGTTTCTAAGGCCTGTGGCCCGTGCAGAACAAGTCCTGGGCCTTTTTTGGGGTGAGAAATAGAGAAAGCTTCTAGATCCTGGGCCAGAGGTCCTCAAACAATGGTCCACGGGCCACATGTGGCCCGCCAAGGACATTTATCTAGCTTGCCGGGTGTTTTTGTTGCTCCCTTCCTGCTTAGCAGTCTGCAGTGAATTTTTTCATGTTTCTTTTTTTTTTTTTTTGGTGGGGGGGGATCACTGCTCTCGGTGGTGGGAGTAGGAGGCCCAGCCCCACTGCTGGAATTGAACCTCCGTCCCAGTGGGCTGCAGTCCCGCGTACAACCACTACGCCACCGGGGCTCAGCCCATTTTTTTTTTTTAACTGTAGTCCGGCCCTCCAATGGTCTGAGGGACAGTGAACTGCTCCCCTCCCGGTTTAAAAAGTTCCAGTGTGCACTGGCTGTAAGCAGGAAGCCTCCTGGGTAGTGTCCACAGTCTCTTGTCCTGTAGAGGCTGCCCTAAGGGACCTTGGAGACAAACAACTCTTGGTTGTTCTTCGATGCCTCTGACCTGACTAATTTCTGCTCTCCCTAAACTAGGCTCCACACCGGGAGGCAGGTGTTTTCGGGAAACCTCAAGGCATGGTGGCTAGAGTCCACATAGGCCAAGATATCATGTCCATCCACACCAAGCTTCAAAACAAGGAGCATGTGATGGAGGCCGTACACAGAGCCAAGTTCAAGTTCCCTGGGTGCCTGAAGATCCACATCTCCAGGAAGTGGGGCTTCACCAAGTTTAATGCCGATGAGTTTGAAGACTTGGTCGCTGCGAAGTGCCTCATCCCGGTTGGCTGTGGGGTCAAGTGCATGCCTCACCATGGCCCTGCATTCATGAAGGCCTTAGTAGCCCTGTGCTGCCTCACTTGTACCCACCAAATAAAGCTGATCTTCCTGATTAAAAAAAAAAAAGTTTGTGGACCCCCGCCCTGGGCTATGCAAACGGTTCAGTGTGCTTAAGTGAGTTAAATTTGTGCTTGAGTACCGACTAAGAGCATGGGGGGTGGACTCGGGCTAAAGTGCCTTGTAAGAACATCTTGGTGATCAGCTTCCCAGAAGGAAGGTTCTTATTGAAAACCTGATGAAGCTTGACTCTCCTCCGTGAGCCATGGGGCCACCATGAGCTGGAAGCGACCATGCTGGATCTGGTTTCCTGGTTGGGACTGGGGTCATCTCCGGCGTGGGGTGGGGGAAGGGTCGCAACTCTGCCGGCCACATGGTGGAGACCCCACAGGCTGTCTTTGGCCTCCCCCATCTTGCCTCTGCCCTTTGTGTGAATGTGCGCACTGGAAACCATTTGGAATGAAGACGTCCTGGGGAGAGATATTCATTTTCTCTGACATTGGCAAAACCTTCGCGCGATGACACCTGACTTCCTCAGACCAAGGCCTGCGCTCTGTGCGCCACAGTGATCGTTCCCCAGGGGAGAGGCAGTGGGGCGCTGTCCTTAAGTAAGAGGAAGAGTCGCAAGAGTCCTGGGCTGGAGTAATATGCAGATGGGGGAGATGACTGTGTTTTGGGGGAATGAATTGCTGTCTGTCTGAACCGTGGGAAGGTCGAGGGTGTCTTTAATTTAATGGATTAATCACTTATGTCTGAAGTGCCTGCTCCTTCCTATGAAAGCCATGCAGGAGGCTTGGGCAAAGTTATAAATCATGTCAGGGTTGGGGCCGCATCTCTGGGAAGCCTGGTCTATGGGAACGTTATACTAACAAAGTGCATGGAAGGGTGGCTTTAGGGTAGCCCCAGTGGGTTTGTGGATGGAGAAGCCCTAGAAGATGCTGACTCCTCCTCGTCCCCAGGGAGTGGGGCACCCCAGCAAGCAGAAGCCTGTGTTTTGTTCCTGGCTTAGCAAGGTTTTTGGGGTGTGTGTGTGTGTGTGTGTGTGTGTTGATTTTTTTCCATCTGTATAATGAGCCAGAAGCTTGGCCCTCTGTGTCGGCAACATATGAGGGGCTTCCAAGAATTGTGGTGCACAGAGGATGGGCAGTTTGCACAAGCTCCCTGAAGCCCTCTCAGGCAGTTGCAGATGGCTTGAGACCGAGCCAGCATGGCTCCCGGGCCCGCTCCACTGCCTGCTGGCTCCCGGGCCCGCTCCACTGCCGAGTCTGAATGGCATCCCCAGACCGGCTTGCCGGAGGCACTTCCCCGATCGCTTTTCCCCAGGCCTTAGAGGCAGGAGGGGACCTTTGCTGTTTCCACTTTGATAGACCAGTGGATTTACTTGCTTCAGGCTGCAAGTCTGGGACGAGCAGCCCCAGGACTTGGGTCCAAGGCTCTCTGGCTACAGTTCCTTCCATCAGTCTCTGCACAGAGGCACTGCATGCTTCTGGTCCCACGGAGGGGCATCTCGTCTTTGGGGTTCTAACATCAGGCTCGAGGCTATTGAGCTGCTTCTGCTGATGGCGACCCTATGGGCTGGAGTTGAACTGCCCTGGAAGGCTTCCCTGATGATCCCTCTATGGACAAAGACTGCCACAGCTTTCTCCCATGAAGCGCTGGGGCCGCAGAGCATGGAACCACTCGTGTCACCAGGGCTAAAGGCCCCTCCCTGCATCATCACGCAGCCCTTTCCTGCTTGCCTTCCCTCTGAGCTGAGGAGCCGGGGAAGCAGTCCAGCCATGGCTTGCTGTCTGCTGGACCCAGACCCTGCTCAGGCCACCGAGTCACAGACCATCTCCAGGCCCTAGTGGGCCTTCACTAAGTGCTCCCCTCTTACTGTGACTGTGTCTCTCAGACTGTTCTTTGGAAGATGGGATGGGGACTTTAAAAAGTTCATGCAGATATTCCATCAACTTTCCATTATGTTTTTCCAAGAACTCTTCTACCCGCCTCCTCCTTGTGTTTTCAACCACTGCGTCCCAAAGAGACACGGCTCTCCTGCCTCGACCCCCAGCTCAGCAACTTGAACTGCCGGATTCCTTACAGAACCACACTTCTTAGCCCCGGCTCGTCCAGCAGGGGCCTCAGAGCCTCAGGAGACAACCACTGGCATCCCATGAAGGAGTTGATTAAGGGAAAGAGCCACCCAAGAGCCTTGGCATCGGCCCAGCCCAGCCAGGGACAGGAGGGGCTCTTGGGCAGTGTCCAGTCGTTTGGGGACTACACCCAAGAGACCCATCAGCGTACAGAGGGCTTGACGGGCCCCCCCTGACTGTTAACAGCACTTTGGCTGGAAGAGAAGGCGTAAACCTCACAGCTCTTGGGAACTAGATCTCCAAGGGCCTCTCTCTGGGTCTCTGCGGGAAGGTTCCTGCTCTTGGTTTAGACTTTTAGGGCTCAAAGGCAGCTTTCCTCAGTGGAGCCTAAGCAAACCCCAGGGCTTAGGGTGTGGAGGTGGCAGGGGGAGGCCTTGAACAGAGCCTGTGTCCACTAGAGTCAGCTCCTGCATGGTTAGTCTGAGCCCTGACACACCTAATGGTGCATGTGGGTCGCGTTCCTGGGTCGGAGGAACTGGCTTTTCCTACATCAGGAGCTCAGGATTGTAGGAGGTCCGACAGACAGGCCCCTGACAGATTGAGAAATCTCTGACCACACAGTCCCCTCCAGCAGGGGAGCCCGGCTCTCGCCCTCTCCCCTGTCCATGGGAAGGGAGGGCACAGTGGGGAGGGGCTGAGCTGGGAGTCTAGGTACAGTGCTTGATTTCACTCTTCTACGTTAGTCAGAGGGACTGGGAGAGGGCCGGTCAGAGTTAATGCAGCACCAAACACGGTTGCCTCCCCTCAGCCTGGGCCCCCTGGTCCGCTGGTTAAGGGTCGCGTCCGCTTCATGTCACACTGCCCGTGCTTGAACGCAGGAGTGGCATCGACTGGGGGAGCTGCCCAGACATAGTCAGCCTGTTGCCCATGAAAGTCCCTGAAGGGGTTAGCCTGGACCAACAAAAGGCCATAAAAACCCTCGAACAGTCTGTCAGGGAGAAGCAGAAGCAACCTGTCCTTCGTGGCTTGCCTCTCTGAAGCCCAAAGGTCAGCAAAGCTGACCATCACGAGGCGATGTGGTCACTCTCAAGACCTCACTCACTTTAAACTCCCCGAGTCAACATCTGACCCCAGGTGGCACCGGGCTCCTGGGGATGGACCTGGGACCCACCAGGATTTTCCCTGATGCATGAACACCCTGCTTAGGCCTGAGCTGGGATGGGGTGCTGCCGGGCCGGGCTTGCTTAGACGTGCGGGAACTGATCTGCTCTGTGGGCACCTCCTGTGGGCTCACTGCGGCTTGTTGGCACTGAAGGCTGCCGTGGCCAGGTGGAGGTGGCCAGCAGTGTGGTGGCAGGACAGGACCTGGCCTTGGGTCCAGATGGACACCTGTCAGGTCACGTTCTGATTCAATCACCTTAGACAAGTGGCCTTCCCTAGAGCTCATGTGAAGTGCCTAGCACGGGGACCGGCCAGTCAGGCAGGGGCCACTTAGAACCATGAAAGTCTCCCAAGATTCTCAGCTCTGATCCGGGCCAGCCTAGGACGGGGCTCAATGAGCCTCGTGGGAAGAGATGGGGCAAGAAGCCCCCACTGGAGGCAAGCACCGCCCCAGATTGAACACATGGTACAAAGCCATGCCCCCCACCCCATCTCTGGAAAGAGGAGTGGTCTTTTTCAAAGTTTCTTCTTCTCTGGGATCCGGAGACCGTGGCCACTCTCCAACACTCACTGTTCTCAGGATGTTCGGCACACACAATGGCCTGCTGGGGTCTTGGCAGCTGTGCCCAGCGCACCTGAATGTCCACTCTACCCCCACGGGCACTTGGATGCATTTCATCAGAAGTCGCTTCAGGGGAAGCTGAAGCTGACAGACATTGCCCCTTCCCCACCATTCTCCTTTAGTTACGAAAGAGATGGGGCTAGATGCTTCTCTATGAAGACAACACAGGAGTGACTGTGGTGGGGGGGGGGGAGAGGGAGTGGGGAGAGGGGGGTACAAGGGTTCCTTCAAGCAGCATTTGGGAGGGGGCATTCTGAAGGGATGACATGCACGGAGCCATTTACTAACCATTCACCTGCAGGACGTGGGTCTGGAACAGCTCCTCGTGGCCCGAGGCGTGGCAGGTATAATTGCCCATGTGGATGGTGGTCACCTTGGTGATGTACAGGGAGTCGTCCTCTCCGAAGTCCTGCATGGAGGATGGGGAGGAGAACACAGTGAGACCGGCTCCCAGCTCACGATTGAGTGGGCTGGAGGGGCAGCCTGGTCCCATGGCTGCGAGAGCTTCCCTTCCACGAAGGGAAGCTTCCCTTCCGGTCACTTTGCTCCTTGCTGTGGGCAGATGGGCCTTGGAGGGGTGCCATGTCTGTTCAACTCTGCCTGCCTAGCTCCTCTTTGCCATTTAAACCTCCTCCATGCAGCGTCCAGGCACACCCACCTTCATTGAATTCCTCACCTTGCTGCCTGTGTCCTGGGGTCCTGTCACCCAACCAGAAGCTGTTTCAGGTGGAGAGGCCTTGTTTAGATCTGGGCATGGCAAACTTTCCCTTAAAGGGCCAGATAGACATTGCCAGCTTTGTGGGTCCTAAGCTTTTTGTCAACTGCTCGATGCAGCTACCGTAGACGGGCAGACTACTGTAGACTACTGTGTGGGCAGCCCTAGACTGTAAGGGGCCGTGTTCCCAGGACGGGTAGACAAACACAAAGAAACAAAGGCTGTGGGCTGAGATGGGACACACAAGCTGAAAACTTGCTGCGTCCGGCCTGGAATCACACCTGGATCCCAGCGGGATTTCCAGCAGTCCTGAGAGCATGCAGGCAACCCCAGGGCAGGGACCCAGAGGTGCGAAGATGATGGGGAAAGGAGGAGCAGGGACGCCACACAGAGCCCGCAGGGGCTTCTTCCTGCCCGCGACCCTGGCCTCTGCGGCCACATGTGGCTGGCTCTGTTTGGTTGGGTCATGGCACAGGGGAGGGGCGTGCCAGCAGGGGTGCTGGCCGCACTTGGCACAACGCCTTGGTAGCTCAGCACAAGAGGCACGATGCGCCTCCCAGGCACCAGCGGCAGGCAGGCTGGGGGGTGGGTGCCTCGGCCATCCAGGGAGAACCCTCGTCAGGCTTGGTCTTAGCTACCCAATGGCGCTCAGAGCCCACAGGATGGCACTCAGTGGGAGAAGCAGAGCTGGGCAGTGTGGTCCCTGGGAGCGATGGGGAAGCCCAGGAGGTGGAATGATTCAGAGTCTTCAGTTTTCCTTCGAGCACTGCCACTGACCAAGATACCTCTCTCCTGGCTATGGTCCCTCTACTTGCCAAATGTGATAAGACACAGGCCTCCTGGAGGTGCTGGGGGGACGGATGCATGCGGTGCAGTCTTGGAAACCCACAGGGGCCCTTCTGTCCTGCTGGGAGCTGGCATTGACTGTGTGTTTGGTTGTGAACTTGGGGTGGTATGAGCAGTGACCGTGCTGAGCTACCAAGCTCCCAACGCACCCGGGGTGGCCTTGACCTCCCTCAGACCACCGATTGCAAACCCTGTGGACGACAGGTCTACCTGGACATACCCTGCCCCAGGTCAGAAGCGTCTCAACCAACGGGCTTATGTTAAGAATGATAACAAGAAAGATCTCAAGGCCTTGTGTGCCATGCCTCCCGCTTCCCACACCCCAGCTCACACCTCCCATGACACCCTAGGAGAACTCCCCAGGAAACTGGACACGCGTCACTCTGCTCACCCCCCACCAAACCACAGACCACAGAACACAACGGCTGCTGCCTGTCATCTCCTCTCACTCTCTGTACTACTGCCATGGGGTCCCCGCCACATCTCACCTGGGACAGGAAGGGACCCCTGCGCTGCCCCCTCCCCCCCAGCCTCGACCCATGCAGCAGCTCAAGGGCTCAGTGTGATGGTTCGCCTCCGCCCAGAGCTGCAGCCCCAGCCGTGGGGGCCCAACCCCTGCCCTGGCCTGTCCCCTCTCTCCTCTTCTCTGCTCCTTCTACTTCATTGAGGTTTCCTGGGCCTTTCCATTGCTCAGCAACATTCCACCTGCCGCTACCTCCTCCCCAAAGACTGGCTGGCTTCCTGGCTCCTCTAAGGAGTGTTATCCGACTCCCTCCTTGTGGGCCCCTGGCTGCCCTCCTACCAGCTGGCACTCATTGTCAGGGACATCCTGTCTGCTCTTTGTCTTTCTCTGGTGCCCGTCTCCCCTGCTGGAGTACAAACTTCCCAGCCGCCCCTCTCCCCCACCAACTCACTGCTGTCCCATCCGGTCTGACTCCCAGCTGGCCTATAGGACAGGACAGAGCTGCCCTGTGGGTTTCTGAAGCAGTGGCACTCTTTATGGGAGTAGGAAGCCTGGCCTGTCTCCCATGGAGCAGCCAGTGGTTTTGAAATGCTGACCTTGCAGTAGGCAGCCCAAGACACAACCAGTCTGCCAAGGGGGGCTCGCGGCACATAGCTGGCTCCCAGGAAACATTTGCTGGAGCGACCGTTCCAGGCATGGAGCGAGCCTCCTCTAGGGACTGCATCTGACTTCTGGGTCTCTGGAACGGTCATCCCCTTAAGGGGATGACTTCCCACCATCCCACGTGCCACCCAGCCACATGGGGTCAACATGGGGGTCAGAATGCTGTGGTGGATGGGAACGGTGTCAGATCCTCTCCTGCTTCCCCACTCTGCTGCTTCCTCCACAGTGTAGTCCTCCAGAAGTCGGGGATTGGGGCCACTCTTGGCAGGCTCATTGGTGCCCCTCAGGCCAGGACCAAAGAGAAGGCCCAGCCTGAACAGCAAGCCGAGGATGGACTGGCCCAGGCATTTGCTCCCAGACACGGTGCGCCCCCTCAGAGAGCCATTGAACCTCTCCATCTGCCGTGCTCTCCTGCCCAGTGCAGGTCTCCGTCCCTCCCGATAGCAGAGGCATCGCTGGGTAATCACTCAGGTGCCGAGGGACCTGCGTGAGCACTTCAAGGACACTTGGGGCTGTGGGCTTCGGGCTGGCTCCTCTTTCGGTTCCTAAGCCTGCGACTTAGGCTCTGGGGAGAACTGGTCTTGGTAATAAATAAAACCATGTCTCTGGGCTAAAACAATAGGCATGGTGTAATTATAGAACAAAGTGCATATTGTTTTCTGGAACATGAATACTGGCTACAGAAATCAAATTTACTTCATTGGATGTGAGAAAATTACTTTAAAAATTGATTTATAAGATGCTACATAAAACTCAACCTGCAATCCTTCCTCTCCTGAATGTTCTTTGAGATGCGTCTGAATACTGCTATCAATGCTTGATTGCGTCTCTGTAATTGTCTTTTTATGGATAGCCTCCGCCCCCCCTTCCCTTTCTCTAATGCATAGAAATGTATTACCAAAATCAAGGTTCCTTCCAGAAATAAACAGATGCCAGATTAGACCATTCTTTGTGTCGATGCACACTTGTTTGGGGGAAAGAGACAGTTTTACTGAACGACGGGGTATTCGACTTTTAAAAAGCTAGTTTCTAAGTACCTGCCTTTAATAAAGAATGTAATTAGAAGAGACTTGAGCATTAAACAACCTTTCAGCAGAGGCGGGGTGGGAGTGTTGCCCTCGTGACGCACGTGCGTCAGGTGTGAGTGACATGAAAAGGAGCCACCCGTTCCGAAGAGTTAACGATGCAGTGTGAAGCGCCAGGGCTCTCCAGTTTAAGTTCATGCTGCTGTCGATGTTACCAGTTAGTAGCAGCAGCAGCATTTTCCCAGAGTTTTCCTAACTCGAAGGGGGTCCTGGTGGTCTCGTGGTTACACTTTGGGCTGCGAACTACAAGGTCGGCGGTTCGAAACCACCAGCTACTCTCTGGGAGAAAGACAAGGCTTTCTACTCCTGCAAAAAGTGATAGTCTCAGAAAGCCACAGGGGCAGTTCTGCCCTGTCCTACGGGGCAGCTATGGTGGGCGTTGACATGGTGGCAGTGATTTTGTTTTGAGCTTTTCTAACGCTGTCTTCTCAGGAGCATCTCTGGGGAGGAAAATGAGAGAGTGGATGCTTGTTCCGCTGCCTGGTACAAAGAGACTGAACTCTTTGTGGGAGCAGAAAGCCCTGACTTTCTCCTGAGGAGTTCCTGGGGATGTCAAACTGCTCAGAGTAACTCAACGAGTCACCATGATGCCACCAGGGCCCCTAGCCTGTGCTCCAGAATCCTAAACACGTGGACACAGTGGACCTCCTGCCCCCACCATGGAGCCGTTCCCAGTGCCTCCATAGTGGCCAGTTCTCGGATGCTCCCAGGAACATATATGCCCAATCCTGACCCAAGCAAAGAGCACATATGTGAAGGCACAAACTTCCACCCAGACACACGCGGTCAAGGTGAGCGTGCCCAGACACACCTGGACCAATTCCCTGGCACTCTCAGCTGACCTCCTTGCCCGAGAGGCTCCTCTGCTGGTCCCTTCCTTCCTGCCCCCCCACTCCTCACCCCCCAAAAGGACCTGCAGGACCAATTCTCTTCAGAGCCCTCAAAACACCTCGTCTCTGCAACTCAAGGCCTGGTCACGCTCCATCAGGTTTCACGTCTGCACCAGGTGGACTGTCTGTCCTCCCCCCTGGGCCCAGAGACGGCGCCACAGGGGGCCTGTGGCTTTCTCGGGGCCTGGGAGCCTGTGGGTGTCTGCTGGCTTAGCCAAGTGTCACAGGGGAGCACCTTCATCCTCTGTGAATCCCATGACACTCCCCTTGGGGTCCTGGAAATGTGAATCTCCGAGCCTCAGGCCTCGGGCCTCGTGGAGGTCCCCGGCTCCTTCCGCTACGCAGGCCCACACGCACAGCCGAGACAGCCAACTGGCATTCCTGCCATCCTGGGAACACTCCAGGGAGGACTTGATTAAGTTCCCTTCCACAGCTCATTTCAGGAACCAAGAAGGCTTGCAATGAGGGATTTCCTCCTGACATGGTATTTAAAACCCGTAGACACTGTCGGAAGCAGGGGGAGGGTGGTGGGGGGGGGAGGAGGGCAACCACTTTGGAGGGAGATTGGACCATTTGCATCAAGACCCAGACACACCCAGCCCTTCTGAGCACTGATCTTACAGACAGATCTGAGAGTAAGGCTCGCCC
>PVJH01029676.1:0-25734 GCA_004026705.1 Nesogale talazaci | reverse complement strand
TCCTATGTATACATACTGTGTCAATCTGGGTTCTAGAGAGAAGCAAAATCAGTGAAGCATAAGAAAAAACCCTTTAGGGCTGCAAAATGTCTCAATCTTTACAAGAGCAGAAAGCCTACTCTTTTTCCCTTGGAGCAGCCAGTGGGGTTTGCTTCGCAATACAAACTTCAACACCACCTGCCCTAAAATCATGTCCAACTCACAGTCGCCCAATAGGACAGAGCAGAGCTAACTCATGATTCGGTGGCTCGGCTGTAAATCTTTTCAAATCTTTATGTCCGCTGCGGTGTCCTCAGAGAAGCTAGGCACTACCAACCCTTCCATTAGTAACTGGGCCCTTCGCTGCTGTGCCACAAGCTTTGTTTTGTTTCTATTTTTTGTACTCAGGTCTTTCAGACAATTCATGGCTGAGATAAATGATCCAACAATGTTTCTGTGATGCACATACTGTGAATAACAGTCATGTTGCACTCGTTATAAAACTCTAATGGACTTTATTTTTGCCTAGAAGTCATTTCAGGATTAACAATTCCTAAAAATATTCATAGTATTTTGTTTGTAGAAAACTATATAAAGAAGAAATGCCTAGTCTATTTTAAAAGATTTTAACTTTATGGCGAAACAGCGAAATACCACTAGAAAGTCACAAAAGATGATTGCAATATAATTTATATCATGAAATATTAAAAGAGGTTAATACATACTATGTATTTTATCACCAATTACTTCTGAACAGCACCTATTTGCAGAGCATGTGGCTTCCACCCGCAGCAGAAGGAAGCACTGTGGGCTCCTGCGCCCGGCTCGCTCTCATTTCTGCTTGACCTCGAAATGATTGCTGCAGTCACTGCGTTACTTCTTCTCATTGAAAATCTTCCTCTTTTTCATTGACCCTCTATTTCACCAAGCATGATGCCCTTCGCATCCACAGGCTGCTAGCTTGTGCAAGCTGGGGGAAACGACATCTCACCGTCCTTGCTTCAAAGAAAAACTCTGGCTGCACTTCTTTCAAGACAGGTTTGTTTTTCTTCTGCAACACCCACTATCCCCATGACCACCTGCCAAAATAAAAATCAAACCCACTGCTATTGATACAATTCCACCTCATAGGAATCCTACAGGATACTGTAAAACTGTTCCCCGGTTTTTCAAAATTGTACAGCTGTACAGCAAGAGCAGACCGCCTTTTCTTTCTCCCTTAGAGAGATTTGAGTAGATGACCTTGTGGTTTATAATTCAACAATTAACCCAGTATACTAAAAGGTCTCCTTGCAGATATATAGATACACACACACACACACATATATAGTCAGATGGTAGCCTGCAAGTTTGAATGCCATAAATAAGTCAACAAAGAATGATGCAGGATTCAGAATCAACAAAATGAGCTTTGCCAGAAAACCCATATACTGATATATTGGACACTCACTAGGCCTTCAAGAAAACGAACGGATTTTCTATATCTATTAAACAGTTTTATTGACACATAAACCACATATCACACAATTCAATGGTCCAATCATATCAAGAAGAATTGTACAATCTTTATCACAATAAATTTTAGGACATTGTCTTCTTTCTTGAATTCATTGTTATTAGCTCACCATTTCCCAACCTCCCATGTTATAGCCAACGAAAGCATTAACCCATTTAGGGTCTCTATAGATTTACCTGCCCTGGATAAACTAAGGAGATTCCAACTTATTGGCTTTTCAAGTAGTGGGTAGCTCATCGATCACAAAAGAAGACGGGGGGTAGGGAGGAGGTGGCGGCGGTGGTGGTGGTGTTCCCAGGTGCCTTTAAATTGGTTTCGACTCATAGCGACGAACAATACGAAGCCCTCACCAAGTTCTACACTGTCCTCACAGTTATTTTTATGCTTGAGACCATTGTTGCAGCGACTACGTCAAAGTACTTAAGACATGTGCAAAGTACTTTAGTATTTGCCCAAAGTACATAAGATGAAGGTTGACCATCCTGGCTTCTAAGGAGCACTCAGGTTGTGCTTCTTCCAAGTTAGATTTGCCTTTTGGTAGCTCATGGCACTTTCAATAGTCTTTGACAGCACCATAATTCAAATGCATCAATTCTTCTTCTTTTTTTTTTTTTGGATGATTACATTATATTATCTTATGGAAGAGCAATCAGTTCAATGTCTGCCAAATTATTGAGAATCTTGTCTAGCCAAGTTGACACATAGAACTCACCATCACAGCTACTAAATTAATATTTTCTATTTACTTTGCCTTTAAAATGACTAGTAAATTCCATTTCATTCTTTTCTTTTCTTTTTAGTCAATTTCATTGTAGCATAATTTAAAGGACATATAGCTTGTTCTTGAAAGTAAGAGATAATGCAATGCATTCATGAGACTGGAAATCAACAGCCCATGAGAATACAGCTAATTCTATAAAAGTGGCAGGTACAAATTTATAATTAAAAATGCATAAGATCCTTTTATATGTTATGTATTTTTCCATTTGGGGTTATTGAAACCCAAGATTGATGAGCCAATAGGGATGGTAAGTAGAATAAGGGTTTCAGAGGAAAGGAGTTCAGTCAGTGATGGAAGGAGGCTGAAAGGGACATGATGTCAAGAAATTCATACAGATATTTTGCACATTGTAGATAAAGAATGTTTGGAAACTGATGGTGGTAGCAATTGTACAATTCCATTATCAAACTATGGTATAATATATTAATTAAAATGATATAATATATTAATTTAAAAATTTATTAATGTTATAAATTTTTTTAAGAATAAAGCATTTCTTGTTCTAGATTAATCCTATTTTTCTTTACCCATGAAGCATGTTGAGGAGAAAAGATAATGAGTTCAGCTGGTTTAATATCCAAAATTATTATTTTAATAAAGGAAACAAACATTTGATTCTAACTGCAAAACTCATTTTCCTTACCTATTTTTTTAATTAAAAATCATTTTATTGGGGACTCGTACATCTTTTTTCACAATACATAAATAAACATACTGTGCCAAGCACCTTCACATGTACGCTGCTGTTATCAGTCTCCGAACATCCGCCTTTCTCCTTGAGCCTTTGATATCAGCTTTTCCATCATTTCCCATTTCCCCTGCTCTCCCCTCCCCATCAACCCTCACTACTCTATAAATTAATATTGTTCTGTCACATCTAACACTGTCCGACCTCTCCCCCAACCCAGTCCTTTGAGGCCCGTCCTTCAAATAGGAGCTTATGTGTATATCCCTGCCGTTGGTTCCGTCTCTCCATCCCACCTTCTCTCCACCCGTTCTTTACCTATTTTAAAGCACTCAGTGGCGTCCTATTTTGATCAAAGGATAAAACTTCATCGAGAAAAAAATAGCCACAAGTTCAGTTACATAAATGTAACTAATTCAATATAATGCATAATTTCCCCCCAAAGAATTCATTTGTACATCGCCCAGAGGAAATTAGTCTATTCACAGACAGTTCCTATTAGCAACGACCCTAACAATAAAACAGATGGTATCATTCTGGGTTATATTAAAGGCTTGACTCCTTTACCAAAAGAAAAAAGGAAAATAAAGTATAGCTGCAAAATACAAAAGCTGAATCCTGAACTTTAAGACAGAAGTTCCTTTATTTCATAAAGTATATTCCACGAATTCTTGTATGCAGGTTTGAAATTTTTCATATGTCCCTCAACTCACACTGAGAGTAAAACCTTTTAAAACTGAGGGTGCCCAGCTATCAGAATATATAGTCTCTGGGGTCTTAAAGGATTGAAGATAAACAAGTGGTCATCAATCTAAGAAGCAAGAAAATCCACACCAGCCTGTATGATCATAAGGTATTAACAAGATTAGCCATCAAGCATCAGAAGACTCAAAACAGTCATATCATGGGGAACAAAGAGGGGCAGAGTGGAGACACAAAGCCATCTGTAGGCAATTGGACCTCTCCTCACAGATGGGTCACAAGAAAGGAACGAGCCAGCCAGGGTGTGATATAGCACCAAGAAAACATTCATTTCTCTAGTTCTTCAATGCTCCCTCCCCCCAATATCATGAATCCAGTTCTACCTTATGACTCTGGCTACAACAGAGCTTGTACACCGGAACTGAAAAGAGGTCTGAACACACAGAATCCAGGACAGATAAACCCCTCAGGAACAATAATACCCATGAGGGAAGAGGGAAGGTGTTGGGAAGAAAGGGGAAACTGGGCTGAGCCCCGGTAGCGTAGTGGTTGTGTGTGGGACTGCGGCCCACAGGGTTGGTAGTTGAACTCCAGCAGCAGCTCTCCAGAAGCAAGGCTGGGCCTCCTACTCCCACCAGGGGGCAGTGATGCCCACAAAAAAAAAGGGAGAGGAACTGATCACAATGATAAATGTACATCCCATCCATCCCCCAAACAACAAAAGCATAGGTGAAGGGAGACAGCAGATAGTGAAAGATATGAAAATAATAATTATAATTTATCAAGGGTTCATGAGGGTGGGAGGGTGGGGGAAGGAGGAGAAAAATGAGGAGATAAGAGGAGATGATACCAAGGGCTCATGTTAAAAAAAAATGTTTTGAGGGGCTGAGCCCCGGTGGCGTAAGTAATTGAGTGCGGGACTGCGGCCCGCGGGCTTGGCGGTTCAAATCCAGCGGTGGCTCTCAGGAGCGGCACTGGGTAGCTCCCACGACCACCAGAGGGCAGTGATGCCCCCCCAAAAAAATTGTTTTGAAAATGATGATGACAGCATATGTATGAATGTGTTTGACACAATGAAAGTATGGAGTGTTTTAAGAGCTGAAGAGCTGCCAATAAAATGATTCAAAAAAAGAAATTAAGATAAAAATAAATGCTGCTACCACATTATTAAGAAAAATAAAGAGTAGGTCCCTTGCCCCTCACCCCCAATGTACACAAGGGAAGTCAAAATGTGTTGCTATTTGAGTTCTAATTCATCTCTGTAAGCACAGGCAACCCAAGCAAAGCATGTCTAAACATATCTGTGCCATCAGTGACCATCTCTCAGTAATACACTTGTCTTAGTATCATTAGAATGCCTGCAAAAAGCTGGTGAACACTTACTGTACCATGGGGAATAAAGGATTTTGAGATCGGGGTAATACCCAATTTTTAGCAAAATAGACATTTTCCTAAATTATTAATGTTTTTTAGGGGGAACATCACTGCCCTCTGGTGGTGGGTGGGAGTAGGAAGCCCAGCCTTTGCTCCTGTGGAGCCACTGCTGAAATTGAACCTCCATCCCAGTGGGCCGCTGTCCTGAGCACATCCACTACGCCACCGGGGCTCAACCCATTTTTAATGTTTTATAACAAATTTACAAGAATGCTACCTCCCATGCAACAAAAGTTTTTCAATGGAGCAACCCTTGCTCAAAGATGAGCCAGGCAGAGAGTTTGCCTCAGAAGCTGATGGCAACTGTTCTTTGGGATTCCTCAGTTTAAGGACACAGGATGACCCTGACAGCTTCTAATGAAGAAGTTTTCAAGACGTTAAAAGTTGCAGTCTGAGAAAAGTACAAAGAAAATCGCATAAAGGAATCCCTTATGAAAATATATCCTGTCATTCTTTGAAGGTAGCAAAGAGGAAAATTGAAAAATCTAATCCCACCCAATTTACAGCTCCCAAGTTAGTCCTTAGGACTCTTTTGTTATGGACTTAACTGGAAGCCAGAGGACAAGGCAGTGGTAGCTGGTCCCCCTCCAAGAGCATCGAGTAAGGCAGGAAAGGGAGGGATTGAATCTGGAGAAATAAAGATATACATCCAACACAAAATATTTAAGCTGAAAGGAGACTTGCCTCGTCTTAGGAAAATTAATGTAATAATAGTGGGTAGGGTTAAGAGACATGTAGGTAAAGGATGTAGGTAAAAAGATAATGTTCACATTGTTAGGTGCTCTCTAGGCAGCTCTGGTTTCTCACAACCCCACAAGCAACAGAAGGAAACACAGCCTGGTCCTGTGCCAGCTTCACAACTGTCGATAATGATTGTGCCCATTTTTGGAGCCACTCTATCAATCCATCTTTTGGAGGGTCTTTCTCTCTTTTGCTGACCCTCTAATAAGCAGGATATCCTTTCTCAAGAATGGGCCCATTCTAATGCATGTCCAAAGTATGTGAGATGAAGTCCTGTCATCTTCACTTCCAAGGAACATCTGGCTATATTTCCTCCAAAATATGTTTGGGTTCTTATGGGAGTTCTGCTACTTTCCGTATTCTTCTCAAACATTGCAAGTCAAATGCCTCAATCTTAGGTCTTTGTTCATCTATCTGACTGATATGCATGAAGTGATTGAAAAGGCCCTGGATTGGAACAGGAGGACCTTGGTCCTCAGAGTAATGATGTTTACTCTTCAACATTTTAGAGAGTTCTTATGTGGCAGATTTGCCCAATGTGCTACATTGTTTGATTTTATGACTGCTAGTTCCATGAAACTTAATTTTGCATACAAGTAAAATGAAATCCTGGACAAATTCAATATTTTCTCTTTTTATCATGATGCTGCCTATTGGTTCAGTAATGAGAATTTGTCTTTTCTCTACAGATTCCTGGTGGCATAGGGTTAGTGCTGGCTGCTAATGTCAGGGTCAGCAGCTGGACTCCACCAGGGGTTCTGTGGAAGAAGTATGGCCTTTCTGCTTCCCTGAAGAGTTACAGCCTCAAAAACCCAAAGGTGCAGTTCCACACGAACTTATAGGGTGCTATTAGTTAGGCAACCTCAATGGCAGTGGATTTCGTTTTTAACAGTTTTATTGCACTTCATCCACATACCATATAATTCAATGGGTCCATCATATAAAAAAGAGTTGTACAAACATTACCACAATGAATTTTAGAACATTTTCTTCTTCTTTGTATGCCTCTTATTTGATGCCTCTTGTTATGCGTGTATTTTTTCTTTTTCAATTGAAGCAAATGTAAACAAAACAAAGCATTCTCCCATTCAACAACTTCTACATGTATATTTCAGGGCCACTGATTATACCCTGCGTGCTGCACAACCATTATTGATATTCTTCTCCAAATTGTTCACCACCATTAAACTAAACTCCATGACAAATCTCCTAAGCAAAAACATTTTGCTTATTCACTCATGGTAACCATAGACTCCTTTTTTTTCTTTTAGTAGCTTTCTTGGTATAATAACATATAATACACTTCCATTATTTATATCACATTTAAGAGGAGTTGTAAATACATCATCACATTCAATTCTAATGCTTCCCCACCCCCTCCCACATTCACTGATTGCTCCCCACGTCCACTCACCCACCCAACCCAGCCCTATTCTTGATAAAGATGAAGGTAAGAAAGAAAGACTACCATCAATATTTTAAAAGGCAGAGAAGAAAATTTTGTCATCGGATAAGGAAAAAATATTTGGGGCCAATGCTAACTCAGTTTGGGTCAAGAGGGAGAGCGGCTGACCAAGTATCATATTAAACCATGGTACAATTCATCTTAAATAAATTTATAATCATTTCTGTCTGTAGTAAAGTCCCAGTCCCTCACCTGTGGCTAGAGATCTGCCAGAGGCATAATTTAACTAGACACTCTGAAGGTGGATTTTGGATTACCACATTCCTCCATAGCCTTCCATAAAGGGTTCTAAAGAGTGTTCACAATTTAAGCTCTGATACTTTTCCCTTCATCATATTTAGATTTTGTTATCATCATCTTTGGAACACACAAACTAGTGAGCTTCTTCCTTCTGGACTTAGTTGACATCTCCCTTAAATGGTGCTTGTTTGAATATATGACTCTGTGACCTGTCATACTATTTTCAATTTGATAACCTGGAACCATCTTCTTTCTTCATCACACTTTGCTGTAGCAGCCTTATCTTCAGTGATCTCTTCATGAAAGCAAATATTTAGGAGGGCCAGGTTATAACTAATTGTCCTTAGATTGGGTTTAGTATTGTATGGCAGCCAGAATCCATCTGTGGGTCCATGGGTTATAAGTGTCTGTGGATTATTTTGGTGGTCATACAATGACAGAAAACCAAAATCAGCAAGGAGAAGATGCACAACACCAACAGCAAAAAACATTGCCAATCTTCCCCCTATGGTTAAAAGTGCTGTTGAAGTGAAAACATATGCTACAACGCATGAGTTCTTACTTTGTACAGATTGATTTCTTAATTTCTTGAGCTCTGCTTACATTGAACATGGGGTTGATGGAATTACCTGTATCATTTCTTACCCTTGACTTGCAGAGTACACCTCTCCTATTCATGCATGGTGATCACTGAGGTATTAAATATATAGTAATTCTGGGTCCCTTTTCATTGGATACCCAAGGTCCAATGACCACCACTTCTGTATTCATGAGGAAGCCATCCTTTGCTTCTTCCCCCATCAGAACATTTCAGTTCTATATTCAAGGGTATATCCCAGTTTGTTCAGTCAGATTTCCACGTTGGATCCTTCTGCTGTGGCCCTTGAGGGATTTGTTTTGTTTTGTTTTTTAACTTTGAATTGCAATCCACACTGAAAGTCCCAGTGTTTGATCTTCATCAACAAGTACTTGCAGGCCTCCTAAATTTCAGCAAGTAAGGTTGTCATCTGCATAGGTTCTTAATGAGCCTTCCACCAATCCTAATGTCACTTCCTTCTTAATATTATCCATCTTCTCAGATTTTTGGCTCAGTTCACAAATTGAAGAAGTATGGAAAAAGGATACAACCCTGATGCATACCTTTCTAATTTTTAAACCATGAAATATCTTCTTATTCTGTTCAATTGGCTGCCTCTTAGTCTATAGACAGATTTCACAAAAACACAATTAAGTGGTCTTGAATTTCTACTCTTCTCTATGTTATCCAGAGTTTGTTAATCCACATAGTCAATTGTCTTTACATAATCAATAAAACATAAATAAATATCTGTGCTACTCTGGGTTAACTAGAGAAACAAGTCCATAGACACCCATAAGTGTACAGAAAAGATCTTTATATAAAAATACTTTAAATAAGTAATTGTGCCTTAAGAAAACATTCCAGCCCAGTCCAGATCAAATTCATAAGTCCGATATTAGCCCATATGTCTGATATCAATCTATAAAGTTCTCTTCAGACTCACAAAACGCATGCAATGAACTGAATGCAGGAAAAACACAGACGAGTGGATCGGAAGTCTTGGGGATCCAGTGGTGTAAGCATCTCAGCGCTGGAAGGGGTCTCCATGTGATCCTCCAGCTCAGGTCACTAGTGTAGCCTCATGTGTCCTGTCAGCTGCAAAGACTCCCAGGGAGTGAGCCTCTGCCCCGCCTCCAATGAGCTATCTATTTGCTTAGCCTTTCCATATTAGTTCATCAAGCTGGAACCTGATTAACAAGCTAAACTCCATCCCTTCACTCTTAAGTCTCAAATTGACAACACATTATGTAACTACCACAAGATCTTTCTGGTAATCTCTGCTTTCAGCCAAGATCCATTTGACATCAACAGTGATAAACATTACTCCATGTCTTCTTCTGAATCAAGAAGGGGATATTTTTGCATTTCTTTAAGATTCTCTTGATGTTCTCCTGCAGCCTTTTTAAAATTATGTTCAGCTAAATTTACTTGTAGATGATAATGACATTCAATAATGTCCACATTCTTTTAGTTCACCCTTCTGGGGGATGGAGGCAAATATGGCTTTCTTCATGTAACTGTCTTCCAAATTTTCTTGGCAAAGGAATGTGAATGCATCAATTTTTTAAAAAAAATATTAATTAGTACTCTGTTAATTCCTGGAACCTTATTTCTCTCTAAAGACTTCAGTACAGCTTGTATTTCTTCCATTAGTACCATCATTTCTTAATAGTATGCTTCCTCTTAAAATAGAGATAATAGAGAAGACTGGTTTTTTAAAGATCAGAAATACAGTCCTAGTGGTGAAAAAAAAGTGAAACATTATAGAGTTCAATTGAGGGCCTTCTAAAAGATTAAATATACGCTGAGCCCCAGTGGCGTAGTGGTTGTGTGCGAGATTGCGGTCTAATGGGTTGGAGGTTCAAATCCAGCAGTAGCTCTCCAGGAACAAGGCTGGGCCTCCTACTCTCACCACCACAGGGCAGTGATGCTTCCCCAAAAGACAATCAAACAAAACAAAACAAAAAAAGATTAAATATAGGAGAAAAATTATAAATCTAAAACTTTGAACCTGGGTTCCTGGAAGAATGAGACCACACTAAAAGCATAAAAAGTAAACACTGGATTTTTGAGCAAAGTACAATGCCTTTTTGAGGGAATGGAATGCACTTTCACATACTTACTTATACATACTCAGGAATGTGTTCGAGGAATTGTGTTTTAAAAATTAGTAAAGAATATGTCTCTACCAAAAAATCATAACAGTAATTACTGGATAAAGAGCCCAAGTCAATTTTAGGAGCAAAATAAGAGCTTCCACTCTGAAAAAAGGAAGGCAACAATGGAACAATAAGATGAAGCTATACTGTGAATGGGAACAAGACAGGGTGTTCTACCCCTACACAGAGCTGCAGTTTGGAAATTCATAGGGTTAGTTCTGCTCTGTTCTGGAAGCTTGTTATGAGTTGGAAAGGCTTCATTGCAGTGAGTTGGTTTGTGTTGTTTTGATTTGTTTAAGATATGAGTGATGGAAACTGATATACCCAGATTCCTCTTGAGAAGGACTCCTCATTCCTCAGAGGAGATGGCATCTGCTATAGCTCAATGGTCTCCCACTTCTGGACACACACAAAATGGGAGCAAGCAAAACACGTATGAGGCTGTTATAGAGATGGCATTGAAAAATAATAGAGAGTGAAAATCCTCCCAAAAATGGGGTTCCATATAGTGCACCTGGTTATTTGACTTATGTGGAAATAAACATGGCTTGAAGTAAAATGCATAAATGAAAAATGACTTCTAAATATTAAAAAGTGCACGATCAAAAGCAAGGCAGCTTGGAAAATAAATATGTGTGAGAAATGGACATACAGAAAATGGACATGAAGTATGAAAACATTTGTAACTTGTGTTATAATCCATCAAAGAGGAAGGAAGAGTCTAAGCAACTTTTGTCTACCCAGACAACGTGTTGAAACAAGCTGACAGCAGTCAGTTACCGTCATCAGCCACGCGGAAGCTGACACAGAGTGACGGGACCAGAGTGACCAAGGTGCAGAGAGGGGCCCTGTGGTAGCTTTGTAATATGTACAACTTGGCTAGGATGAACAACGCATCCAGTAATTCCCCGTCCCTGTTTGTTTCCTTTATGGAATATGCCAGGAGACAAGTCTGCAGCAGGCATTTGAGACTGCAATGAAGTGGCAGCTTTTATAGGTTATGCGTGATATCACCTTCTTGGTGCACCTTTTTGGCACGGGGTGAGGCAGCATCTGGACCTACAGCTGTTTCACCTCCCTCTGGTTCTTTCTTTAGCTAATCCAACCCGAAAGCCAGGTTTTGTCTTTAAAAGGACAATAACTTCTCGTACTAGACAATGGCATGGTCAAGGTTAAAGGCAGTAAGAACTGACCCAAGTGCTAAGCTGTCCTCCCGCTTGTCCTTGTTCTTTTTCTTAACTGGCCTTTTATCTCTCTCCCACTTTACATCCCCCCCCCCCTTTCTTGTTTACCTTCTCTGTAGACAGAATGCTACAGCAACAGTGAACAGGACCATAGATTTCAAAGAGTGTTTACTCAGTTTCTGCAATTACCTAAGAACAATATTCTAGCAAATCCAAGTGTATGTGGCTATATATGGCAGTATACACACAACTGTACATTTTCCAAAGGTGTCTGCTTTTCTTCCTAAAACCTGGCTAACACAGAAATTATAGTATAGCAAGATTAGGTTGTAAAAAATTGTGTCTTCTGTCTTCAGCTCTCATCCTTCATTCAAGGAAAAGCTAGCTGCAGTGCTCAGGGGATATTCAGTTCCCTTATTAAGAGATCCATATGGCAAGTAATGTAGGCCTTCAGCCAACAGACAGCAAGGGACTGAGAGCAGCCAAGGTTCAGCTACTGCCCAATGTGCACCTGCCAACAACGGAGACAAAGGCTGCGTCTCTGAACTAGCACTGTCCCTTGAAGAGTTCTGCCAGCCACTTTATGGCAAGTTGATTCTATTGGACACCTTCCATCCTAAAAGGAACAACAATGTATTCTAACAATGTATTCTAACAGGAATAACTATTGCCCCCCAAATGTCAACATCCTAATTCATAGAGACCCTGCTATCCCTGGAATATGTTGCCTTGCTCTGCAAAAGAGACCAAGACAGTGTAATTAAGAATCTTGATAGGGAGTGGTTACCCTGAATTATCCAAATGAGGTCAATGTAATCACAGGATCTGTGTAAGTGAAAAGGGGAGACAGAGTCAAAGAAAGGAAGAGAGGACAAAAGCAGAAAGTGGAGTGGCATGAAGCCATGAGCCACAGAAACAGAGATAATTTCTGAAAGATGAAAAAGAAAAGCAAGCATATTCTCCCCACAGTCTCGTAAAGAGATGGTCCTAGCAGCATTTTTATTTTGGCCCAGAAAAAAATAAATATTTTGAATCACTGGTCTCCAAAATTGCAAGATAATAAATTTGTATCTTGGGGGCCATTAAGTTTACAGCAATATGCTACAACATTACTAGGTACTGAAATCAGCACCTATTTCAGGTATGAGTTTGCTCTTCAGGTCATTGGGCATCAACCAGCACTGCCACCATAGGATTGTACAGCGCATTGATGCACCACCACAAGGTCCTGCATCATAATCCATCAGATGAAAAAGTTCATCTTTTATTGAAGAAAGAATAAGTACACAGGTCCTATAATATCAGAATTTCCTCTTTAAAATTAGAAATGAAGCAATGTATTGGACACATGAAGAGACATGTATCATTGCACAGGAAGCATTAGACACTCTGGTTATTCAATGGGGGATATCTGCTTTTACAACAATTTGCAACCTTGAAAATCTCATGAGCCAATTCTACTGGGCCCTATAGCAATGCTAAGAGTATCAGCTCACTGGCAATGGACATACTGTGCAACAATCTAGACAAGAAGCAAGGCTACCTGGGTGTCTTACTCGTCCACCTGTAAAAGAAAACACTTCAAAAATGAAACAAATTAGCACAAATATATATTAAATCACAATGTTTCTAAAGCTCAGTCATCTAAGAGTGGTTTAGTTGAGCAGTTCTGAATCAGCCTCCCCTAAGATTGCAGGCAAGTTGTTGGTGGCAATAGTAGTCTTTTCAAGGCACAAATTAAGGTAGAAAATCATCCAGGCTCACTTCGATGGTTCTTGGCCGGTTTCAGTTCCTTGCTGAAGGCCTGCATTTCTTGGCATATGAATCTGTCAGTAAAGCAACTGTACATACTCTAATCATGCTTTTCCTAGAGTGAGTGATGAGATCAATCATGACAGAAGGCTCAGTTTTTTATAAACTAACTTTACATCATGACTTTTGTCATTGCTTTTGTTCAGCGAGACCTATTCTTATATACTGTGAAAGATAGGAATCAACAATGATACTCATGGTTGACTAATACACTATTAATGAGAAGAATCTAGAATTTGGAGCAAAGCTAGCACTAATAGAAAAAAGTTAATGGAATTAACTGTGACCCTCACTGTGCAGCTGGATTTGAAGTTTTGATTGGTATTCATCATTTCCCTCTTTGAATATATGTTTACTCTTTCATGGATCTTGTTAACTAAGAAAATATGAATGCCAAGTTATTTTGCAGTTAATGAGGCAGAAGTTCAAAAAAAATGTTTTGACAATTAAATATTTGCACGCTTATAATACTTTTCAAAATTCAAAGAAATACCAGCAAATATCAACTTATAATCAGAACTTGCAATGTTCAAAGTATAAATCTAGGAAATGTTGAAGTCATCAAAAATGAAATGAAACACATCAAGATCAATACCCTAGGCATTAGTGAACTGAAATGCACTGGTTTGGCCATTTTGAGTCAGAAAATCATTTGGTTTACTCTGCTGGGAAAGATATAATCAAGAGGAATAGCAAGGACATTTCAAGATCTATCTTGAAACACAATGCTCTCTGTATTAGGATAATGTCTATCCTAACAGAGAAGTCAGTCAATATAACTATTATTCAAATTAATTGAAGAATTCTACCAACTTTTGCTGTCTAAAATTGATCAAAATGCAATCTAGGTGCATTGATAATTATTGGAGATTGGATGTAAAAGTTGGGCACAAAGAAGGAGGAACATTAGATGGAAAATATGGTCTTGATGATAGAAACAAAAACTGATGGTTGCAGGGTAAAATTTTTCAAGACCAATGATCTCTTTATCACAAATATCTTTCTTTCAACAATAAAAGAGGTCACTAACTCGTGCAGACATCTCAGGATGGAGTGTACAGAAATCACATTAACTACATCTGTGGAAAGAGATGATAGAGAAACTCTCAGCAACAGCTAGGTCAAGGCCAGAGTTCGACTATGGAACAGACATTAATTGTTTATATGTTCAGGTTGAAATTGGAGAAAATTAAAACAAATCCAAGAGAGCCAAGGTACAACCTTGAGTGTATCCCACCTGAATGTCAAGAGCATCTCAAGAATAGATTTAATTTTTTAAACACTAATGGCATAAGACCAGATGACCTAGGAGAGACATCAAGAACACCTGTCCCGTCACCCTAGAAGACACTTAACAGTAGTCTGTTCCTGCTGATTCGTTTGAGAATTTAATTACATTCTCCTTTATAAGTGACTCCCCACCTTTCCTCCATTCTTCCAGGAAGATAGCTTGCTCCTACAGAGAAAAATGCCCTGCCCTGCTCCAGAGTAAGAACATGTGTCACAATCCAAGAGTTTATTTTATCTGGAATTATTATCCCACTCTATACATTGAATCTCATCCAATTTGCTTACATACTAAGAATACGCCTCTTCTGATTCACTCTCTGGTTTGTTTGCCTGTAAAATCCCCTGTCCAGATAATCAGGCATCCTGCCTATAACTACACCTCATTGACCTGGATCTGTCACTGTCTTCTTCTAGTCTTTCCTGTAAGGGTTGAGGCTATTCTTACTACTTGCTCTTGTCCTCTGTCTTAGTCAGAGTTCGCTTGTGAAACAGAATCTGTGAAATATATTTGTATAGAGAGAGAAATATACTTAATCATAGATTGATAGGGACTAGCAAATCCAAAATCCAAAGTCAGGTGGCAGGCCAGAGCTTCCACAGGCTTGTGTCACATTATCTATAAATCAGGTGACAGAAAGAGTACAGAATAGGGAGAGAGCTGTCAGAATATCTATTTATAGTCTGAATCCAGGTCACATTTTTAAAAAAAAACTCCTCTTTCAACCTACTGATTACATTAGATTGTACTGCAGAAAGTGTTTATTACATTCTACACTTTCTAAAGTGTAGAAAGTATCATTACATTGCATTCAATTACATTATGGAACAGCATCCAGTTTAGAGTTTTACAAAACCACTGAGGTAGCCTCATCATCATTCCCCAAATCACAGGTAAGAGTGATAATGTGAATTGTCAAGTCACCTATGTTAGAAGACATATGCTAATGATAGATATTAAGGCTTTACTTAGTATCTAGATTCTCCTTGTCATACTCCATCTTCTAGACTGGGCTTCGATGGATGATAGATATTCAATTGTCTCACAAGCTCACATGAGAACCAGGCAATAGCTTGACAAAAGAACTGATATTGCATACACGCTTAAATACAAGTAGCAAAATTTGTGCTTTGTCATAATGAAAATTCCTTGAAGGCCTGTAACAAATAAATTGTATAAAAGTGATGGTACAGATGGAGATAAATGGAAGAAAATTATTTCCCTAAAGGGTCAACATAATTTGGTGATTATTTTAGTATATTGTGCATTAAAGATATTGAGAAAAATTACTTTGCTCAAAGTCAAAAAGGACATACATGAATTTTGCCTCATCAATTGACTCTATACTTCTTTTTATGAGAATTCTAAGTATTTTATTATATTTGAAATTTTAGAAAGTAAATTGGGTTTTTGACTGTGTATTTCTTGATGACAGAGATTACCTCAAATGTCCATTGTGCTTTGATGCACAATAGATATAAAATCTGTAGCTCAACAAAGGAAAAACAAATCTATGTTATCTGTCTGAATCGTGGCCTGTAAATAATTCTCTCCTTTTTAAAATACTTTTATTGGGGGCTCATAAACTCTTACCACATTCCATCCATCCATCCACTGTAAAAAATTCTCTTAATGAAATTTAGACTCTAAAGTAACAGACCACCTTATTCAGTTTTCACAGATATACATGCAAATAAGCATTGGCAAAATTCCACAGATACCTAGAAACAAGAGCACCAGTTAAATGATAGTTATTGTAATTAATACATATGCTGACCCAATATTTCTTTGTTATATTTATCATCCTCAAATAATACAGTGCATTGGACAAATCTATTGCAAAGGATCTCTTCATGGTGTTAAAAAATAAAGATCTCACTTTGAGGACTAAAGTGAGTCATGTTTTCCAAGCGGTGCTCTAGACTGATCCCTCTGTTGCTAATAGATTTGGGTGAGCAATGAGTCAGGTTATTGTGGTTCCTTCCTATAACCTCAGTTCTGGAGAAAGGTGTAGGCGAATGATATATCTGTTACTCACGTCCTCAGTCCCAGTTCATACTGAGAGGACGACTCTGGGCTATTGCTTGTTAAATGTTTAACAGTGCAAGATGGAATTTTGAGATAACAGAAGGTTGGGTCATGGCGTACCAATTGGGAGAGAGATGTAGTTAAAGAAGAGGAGATACTGATCTAAAGGTTTTGCCGCTGATCATTTCTGTTGTGTGGAGCAAGGAAGAGTGAAGAAAATCAAAATCTCAAGGAAATTATTTGTTCAAAGGACTAACGTGGACCACACGAACCACAGCCTCCACCGCCCGAAGACCAGAGGAATTAAATGGTACCCAGCAACCACTACCCATTGCTCTAATCAGCATCACAATAGGAAGTCCTAGACAAAAAGTGGGGTGGAAATTGGAATAAAGTTTTAAAAATGTAGAAGCTTCCAACCTTACTGTTCCAATAGAAATTAAGAAAACCCCTGAGACCATGACCCTTACATACCCTTCAAATCTGAAACGCAAGGACCAACTGTTAACAAAAAATAAAGAGGCCTATCAAGTGAACAGTAACACCAGGAAGAACACATTCCTCAGTTTAATCAACCACAAGAGAGCAAGAGGGCTTCATATTCCCCGAAAACAAAAACAAGGAAAGAAAAAACGGACAAAGGGAGAACTCAGGGAGGAAAGAGCAAAGAATGCGGTCACATGGAAGGAATTGCAACCAATGTTATGAACAAGATGTATATAATGTGTTCAATGGAAAACTAATTTTCTCTGTAAAATTAGTGAAATGTCAATAGATGATAGATAGATGAATAGATAGATAATTGATTGGTTGATTGATTGATTGATTTACAGATACAGAGCTTATAAAAAGCAAACAATCCATCAAAAGCTAGTGAGTTATAACAGCCAATGAAGTAATGCAAGATACAGTCTCAAAATCACCATATAAGAGAGTTGATTTGGTGATTAAAGTAAAATTCTCTAATTTAGTAACATCCAGTTGTTGCTATTGTTAGGGGTCATTAAGTAGGATTGGGCTATCGGGACCTTATGTACAACAGAAGAAAACACTGCTCAGAAGTGCTCGTGCTCAAGCAATACTGTGTTTGAATCCATGGCTACAGCCATCTTCCTGCATGATGTCTCTTTCCGGGGTCTGTCCAAAGTATATGAGATGAAATATCACCAACCCTGTTTCTAAGGAGCATTCTGGTTGTACTTCTTCCAAGAGAGACATATGTTTGTTCTCTGACAAGCCATGGTGCTTTCTGTATTTTTCACCAGCATGTCTTTGAAGTACATCCAAACTTCTTTATTCTTTCTTACTCATCCACCAGCTAGCACGTGTATATACAGTGATTGAAAACACCAAGATTTGAATAAGGCACAACTTAGTGACATTTTGACAGTGTGACACAGTGATTTTTTTCCCTTAGCACTTTTTTCCCTTAGAGAATTCTTTTGCACAAATTTCCCTTTAATTTCTTTTTAAATCTCCTTTCATTTTAATTTACAGCAATTTGTCCTTTAATTTCTTGACTGCTACTGCCATGACCATTATTGTGAGTCCAAGTAAAATAATATGTATAACAACTTGAAGATTTTCTGTTTATCATGTTGTTGGCAACTGATCCAGTTGTGAGGTTTTTCTTTTCTTTACATTGAGTTGTGATCCATATTTCTTCAGTAGATGGTTCAAAACTTTTTTTGCTTACAATGAGAAAGGTTGTGTCCAGTCCACATAAAGGTTGTTTGTGGAATGTGTGAGCAAAGCTACATCTTTTGCTTCCTGGAGAGCATCTTTAAGATCCCTCCTTACTGTGAAGCAGGGTGCATTTTTGTTCTCCTTGCATCTGTAATAGTGTATAGGATATGTAATAGTGCCATCATGCATTTCTACTCCCATTGCCTCCAAAGGAAGGCCATATCTCTATTTCCTAACTGAGCTGTGGTAGAAGTAAGAAAACCTACTGTGGCTTTTGGATACATCTGACTTCTGGCTCTGGACCCTGCATTTGGCACAACTCTGCTTGACCCTCAATTTTTTCCCTAGCACCCACCACCACGTGAGACATTTCCTCAAAGATTTGTGCCTTTCTGTGGGATGCTGCAGAGACTCAAAGAACTCCAGGATATGATGGATTAGTCTCAAGGGAGACATAAGACAAGGAATGGAGCATAGTAGCATCTTAGAAGAGTGGGACATTTGGGACATCTTCAATCTCCAACGCCAAGTGTTAGTCTGGAATTAATTCTTACCCCCAAAAATGTTGCTACAATATTGCATTGAGCTAATATACTACACAAGAGGTCTTTAAAGTGCTGAGATGCAAGGATGTGACTTTGAGGACTGAGGTGTGCTTACCCATGCAAACTCACTGCTCTGGAGTAGATTCTGACTCAGTTACCTTACACACCAGGACAGAGCTTCCCCTGTGAGGTTTCTGAGATACTTTACAGAAGCAGAAAGCCTTGTCTTTCTCATATGCCTGACCAAGCCATCCTATTTTCAACTACATCATATGCTTGTGAAAGTTGGACATTGAATAAGGAAGACAGAAAAAGAGTTGATGCATTTCCATTATGGTGCTGGGGAAGAATATGTGAAGTACTTTGGACTGCCAAAAGAATGAATAAACCTGTCTTAGAAGAAGTACAGCCAAAATCTTTCTTAGACGTGAAAGTGGGGAAGCTTTGTCTCATGTACTGTGGGCATGTCATCAGGAGAGATCAGTTTCGAGAAAAGGGCATCATGCTTGGCAAAGTAGAGGGTCAGTGAAAAAAGAGGAAGGCCCTCAAGGAGAGGGATTGACACGGTGACGGCAGAAATATGTTTCAACGTCACAATGGTGAGGATGATAAAGGACAGGACAGTCCTCGGGCCTGTTGCACAAAGGTCACTCTGAGTCAGAATAACTAAAACAATTATTTCTCCAGGAGGGACAATAAGATGAGGCTACCTGCTCCTGTAGAGGTCTGCACTATCAAAGACCCTATAGAACAATCCAACTCTGAGCTATGAGGTCCCCGTGAGTAGGAATAAATTCAGTGGCAGTGCATTGAATCCTCTCTCTTCAAGGCTATCTTCTCCTCTACAAATAGCCCACTGCCAATGAGTTCATGCTGGCTCCTGGGGCTTATAGGACTTACCCCAATCATGGTCCTGCTCATCTTTCTCTTGTCCCACCTATAACTGTGAGATGTTGATCTGCCAGCAACCACACTTCTGTGACAGTTTTCTTTGCCCTCTCGTTCCTGTTTTTAAAAAATTTTGTATCCTAACCAGCTTTTGGATGCCACTGTGCCCTCATCAGAATCATGTGTCACAGTCCATTTTAGTTGGATGGTTTTATATCAGCTGTGCACTCCTGGCTAGGAGTGGAGCCAAACCTGTAGCTTGACGAGACCATCTTGAGAGTGTGGCCTTTTGCAGGAGAGTGAAGAACTTTCTATGCCCTTGCATCTTCCTGCTTTCTGGAACTCTGCCCCCAATCCTGAGAACTCTATGGGCCCTGTCATGTTCTCCCCCATTCTGGATCCACTCAACTCGCCACCACTGGCCTGCGATCTTTGCTTCCCAGGTTGCCATTCTGCATCACGGATGTATGGCCACATGAATCTGGAGAGAGACTTATGAACGAGTATCAGATTTATGAGTTGAGTTGGACGGGACTGGAATGCCTTCTTAATATAAAGCTCTTTCTTATACATAGATGAGTGTCATTGAACTTGTTTTTCCAGACAAACCGACTTAACAGCATGTCCCTGTGCTGTCTTTGTCTCTTTTAAGACTTAATAAGTGTTCTCCTTAATTACACTTGAGATTGGGGTTTCTTGTTTAACCCTAAAACAGGGACAAGACCAAGGCACATTTATTACTGAGAACTTGTCTGCCGCCATGCAGCAATGGCAGTAATCTATGTGTGCATGAATTGGAACCCTAGTAGCAATAATTTTTCACTCACCTTCCCGTGTTTGCATGTGAGTGTTTGCATATCTAATCGAATTTATCACCATCAAGTTGCTTCTGACTGAAGACCACTCCATCGTGAGAGTAGAGCTGAGTTCCACAGGGTTTCCTGGTTCAGAATACTTACAGATGTGGATCAACAAGAATTTCTTCTGCAGGACCACCAGTTTGAATAGCCCACCTTTCTATGAGCGATGCAAACATTTAGGGCACTCAGCCAGATTCTATATAAATATGTTGTTGCAGCTGCTGCTGGTGGTATAGGTGTCTTCCAACATGCTCCAACTCACACAGAAAGAAACACTGCCTAGTCTTGTACCATCCTCAAAATCATTGCGAAGTTTATTTAAGCCCTTCATCGCAGCCAGTATGCCAATCCATCTTCGTGTCACACCAGGCCCCAGCTTCTCACCAGGACTTCATGTACCTTGCTCTTCTTTGTTTCAGTCTGGCTCTGCTAGAGTTCACGACAAACGGAACTTGTCTGCGTCCCATTCGACGTTGACAATCAGCCTCCTGCAACGGAAGGACAGGACTTGCTAGTGAACAATACTAGCTGACAATACCTGCGGCTGCACTATGGATACTCCCTTCCAAATAAGGAAAACACTCTGAAAGCCAGCTGGCCTGTTTTAAACTGGATTGCTCCAAAACCTCCGCTCCTCCAAGCCTCCCATATAAAAACACTCCTTGACCTTTAGGCTGCTTTTGTCAGATACAATCCACTCTGTCTCCTGGATACCAGTATTCACGCAATACAGCCTCTCCCTCCTATGAATTAGCTTCCTCACAGCAGGCCACCTGCATCACCCCCACTACATGAACAATCCCATTAAGGGTCTTCTTTGTGTGCTGATCCTCTATTTCCTGAGCACGGTGTCCTTACACACGTACTGATTCCTCCTGCCAACGTGTCATAGTACATAGGACAAAGTCTCTCCATCCTCCCTGTCTAAGAGCATTCTGCCAATGCTTTTTCTAAGCTAGATGTGTTCATTCATTCAGCAGATCAAGATAGAGTTCATATTCTTCACCAACACCCTAATTCAAAGACATCAATTCTTCTTTGGTTCACCTTTATTCATTGTCCATCTTTCAAATACGTGTCAGTATACATACATGTGCGCATGCGCACACACACACACACACATAAACAACTTTATTTGTATTAGATAAATAAGAAACTTGTGTTGAAGGAAAAATGCTATGACTTGAAGCTTCGAATCAGAAGCATCAGTTATATATAAGGAAACAGACCTAATGCAATGACACAAATGAGAAGTTCTTTCTGAATAAAAAAGTCATCGCCAGAGAACTTTGCCCACCTCTGGTAGTCAGGTGGTGGTGGGTAGGTGCCACAAGTCAGCTATGATGCATCATAGTGACAGTATAGCAACAGAACGTAAGACTGCCCTGTCCCGCGTCATCCATACGATTGCTAGCATGTTTAAGGCCAGTGTTGTAGCCACTGTGTTAGCAGTGAATTAACAGTGAGGACCTTCCAAGGTGTCTGTTTGTCCCAGACCATCACCCCTCCCCCCGTGGGCAGCTGCCCAGGCTTTGTTTGTTCATTTGTTTGCTTGCTTATCTATTTATTACTAGACAAAAGATATTTATTCAGGTATGCTTTGGGGAATATGGTGAATATATAAATGTAGGATCACAGTAAGAAGCCATTTCAATCCTGGCACTGGATTGAGGCTGGCACTACCCTCATTTCTCTGCACAGGTAGGGTCGGGGGTCAGGGGTGGGGGCGTAACCCTGCTAGAGCTTCGGAACAGTCCATGAGGTGTGGAGCCCCCCAATCCCCACCACCCCCACATGCAGATGCTCTGAGTCCTTAGTAGTCAACTTACATAAAACACGAGGAACAACAGCACAATGGAGCTCACTAGATGGGCCAGGGAACAAAGGAGTTGCCCTCACAAAGACGCAGACTGCAGGATGAAGAGACACCACACCCCGAAGGCGACGCACAGCACACAGTAGGCTGCGCCGTCCATGCCATTTCCCTTCCTGTCATCGATCCTGGGACCAGGCACAAAGCAGATCTGGGAGGGAGGGAGTAGGTAACATTTCATTGGACGCATTTTCTCTCCATGATATTTAAAACCCGCCCCCCATCTTTTCTGTTCTGAGGTAGTTGCAAAAGAAATCATAACTTGGGTGTCAATAGTAGGGCTGCGTCTTGAACTTGGGTTCGCTGGAACTGGCTGGGACCTGCAGGAACCACTGGTGGGCCTCTCAGAGACAGCTTCCGGCAATGAGCCTCTAGGTGGTAGAGCTGAGTGTCTTGGTCTTGTTGAGTGAGCTTCCTCTTTGTCGCTGGCCCATTCTTTACCAAGCATGATGTCCTTCAGCGACTGGTTTCTGCTGACAATATGTCCGAAGTATATGATAGGTAGCTAGAGCAGGGAAAGGGGGCATCCATCAGAGGTCAAAAAACGATGGCCCACTGCGCATGCATCCAGGTTTCCAGCCAGCGATGCTGCAATTGGATTGGTTCACCTGGGCCAGCTGGACGCAATTCAACCAATGGGGTCGACCAGGGTCGACCTGGTCCTTCCTGCGGGAGGATTGAAAGCTGCCAAGTTTGTGGCTCTGAAAAAGCTCCTACTGTGTGGCTGCTCTGCAATGTAGCCCAGTCAGGCTGCGGTGGAGCCGACCACATCTCAAACAGTTTCCCTAGTCGGCAGACAAGGTGAGGGATCTCCTGGGTCCCAAAGTAAACCTGAACTTTCTTTTAATTTTCATAAAACTCGTTTGGATCACAAACTAGGTTTCGGCTTACATTCTTTTTTGCGCGGCGCCAAGGACAGAGGTACATTTCTATTCCCGGGATATTGTACATATAAGATGAAGTCTTGACATACTTGCCTCTAAGGAACGTTCTGACTATACTTCTTCAAAGTTCTTTTGGCAGGCCATGTCACTCTCAATATTCATCACCAGCACCAATCTTCAGTCTTCTTTGTTCAGTAGCTAACTTTCACATGCATATGGCCAAACCAAAAGTTAGTGCCTCTGAGTCAGTGCTGACTCAGCATAGGAAGAAGTACACCGACCCACCTAATGCAAGGACTGTAAATGATAAAACTCAGGGGCATTCTTTTAGAGCTGAAATTTTTAATACTTCCAGTTTGCAGAGGTATGAATGTCAGTGAAAGCACAAAATCCATTTGCAGATGGATTTTGTCTCATGAAATTAGTCTCCATGAAATTTCCTTATACCACTGAACAGGATTATCAAGTCTTGTCCACAGACAGAATCCATTGGAAGGTGAATTGTTGCAGATATAGTTAGGTTTAAATTAAACCCTTATCATTTGTTTTTCCTTATGACCCACTTTTAATTTTTTAACTTGTTCTTTTTTTTACGACTTTCTGCTTTCTTTTGGAATGAGTTTTTCTGTGTTCTATTTTATTGTTGTTAGGTTTTCTTCTTCTGCTATGATTTTATTTATATGAAACCCAGGATAGGAAAATTTATAGAGACATCAACTAGATTAATAGTGTACTGGGGTAATAAGAGAGGAGATTCAGTGAGCAGGTGGAGGGTTGGGGACAGGCTGCAAGGCAGGAGGTGCTAAGGACAGTGAAAGCAAGAATAAGGAACACATTCCAAAATTTACTCTGTTGACGATTACACAATGTGTGTGGTGTATTTGAACCCTTGAAGTTTATGTTCTGTGAATTATGTCAATAAAAGAGTTAAAACCAAAGAAGCAACGCTTGGGTCAGGTGTACCTTAGTCCTCAAAGTGTCACCTGCCTTTCTTAATTTTTAAAGAGATTTTTGGCAGCATATTTACCAAGGCAAAACTTCTTTTCCCTCCTTCACTGCTGCTTTCATGGGCATTGGATCCAACTAAAATGAAAGACATGAAAACTTCAACTTTTCTCTGTAATAATATTGCTTAATGGTCTAATTTGGAGGAGCTCTGTTTTATGTTGAGTGTAATCCATATTGAAAGCTGTAGTCTTTAATTTTCATTAAGAAATGTTTCATGATCTCTTCCTTATCAGCAAACAGGATATACGCTCTGTACACCCCAATTGTTTCTTAGTCCTCCTCCATTCTGATTTACTCCACTTTCAGCCTCTTTGCTCAGCTTATGACTAACTTTGATGAAAGAAGACAACCCTAATACACACCTTCCCTGATTTTGAACCACACAATAGCCCCTTGTTCTGTTTGAACTGACTGAGTCTGGATCTACACACAGGTTCTGCATGAACACAATAAAGTGTTCTGGAATGTCCAGTCTTTGTAATGTCATCCATAATTTGGCAAAATCCACAACATTGGACATTTAGACATACTCAATAATACAGAGGTAAATATATTTTTAAAGCTTTTTATTGTGTATTGAACAGAGGCTTATATAGAAAATGAGTAGCCCATTCAGCAATTTATATGGCATATTGTGTCATATCATTGATAGCAAGACCTTTATCATATTTTCTCACTGTGTTTCCCATTTTTATTCCTCCTTTTTACCTAGTCATTATAACTTGTGTCCTTGGAAAAATTATGTCCTTTTGATCCAAGTTGGTTGATTATCTAAAGTGGGCATGCCTCCTCAGTGTTATTTCCTTTACAGATTGACTGAAATTTGAGCCATGAGGGTGAGTTCATTTCCAGACCTGGATGAAACTATGGGCTATAGTCTCTGCAGTTCCTCCTTTCTCTAACCAAGCAGTAAATCTCTCCTTTTTTATGATTTTCCATTTTGTCCACTATTTTTCTCTCATTCTAATGTAATCCCTGTCAGAGTAATTGGCAGTAGTAGCTAGATATCATCTAGTTCTTCTGGTTACAACTAAACATCTTTGTGTTATTTCCGATTTAAACCAAGATCCATCCAATGTCAACAACACTATCCCTTGTACCAAGAATTATGTTGGATCCAGCTTGAATTTCTGACAGTTCCCTGTGAGAATACTCTGAACTCATGTGGAATTATTTTCAGTAAAATTTTACTTGCATGAAATAATAATGATACTGTTTAACAATTTTCATATTTATATATAGTGGTAGTTAGATGATTTTATGTCAATTAGACACTCCTGGTTAGGAGTGTAGAGTAATGACATCTCCTTGAGAGTGTGGAATTTTTTGTGAGAGTGAGGAACTCTGCGAACTGCCTCTTTCACCTTCCTCCTCAGTGGATTTGTGTCTGCCTACA